>DWAJ01000271.1:0-38447 GCA_018238005.1 Eurema mandarina
ATTTGTCGAATTCTGATTAGTGGTTTAGAAGTTACGAGGGAACAGATGAACATACATACATACATACATACATAGCCTGTCAAAATCATAACCCTCCTTTGGCTTTGCCGTAGTCGGGTAAAAAGGAATTCTGTGAACTTTAATTAGTTTGTTCTATACATATATGTACACTCAAATACGCAAATATATATTACGGAGTTCAAAGCCTTTATCCAAACCTGGGTAAGCGAAAAACTTTATTGTAACATAACGCTTTCTTATCTTCTTGATGTTTTTGCGGTAATGTTATGTTTTTGTGTCGTTTACAAATTAAATACTTGGAAAATATATCGAGTATTTAATAGGGATGTGGTCGCCACGCTGTCTAAAGACCTTATGAATATTTTAGAATTGACTCGTTCATTCCTATTAGGAAGTTTTGAGAGGAATATAAAAAATAACAAATTCCCAAGTCAGTGACAAACAAAGGCTTAGTGTTTGCAGTATGTAATTTCTATGGAAATAGACCAGTACATTTTCTGGCGGTCGAAATATTTTAGACCAAAAATGTATACAAAGATATATACTCATACGTATTAAAGTGAGGTTAGGTTGACAATAATTGAGGATAATCGAAAGGCTTTGCACTGGGCAAGTTTTAAGTTGCGTGAGAACGTCGCGACCTTGCACCGGTATCACGTAACTGCTATTAGAAGCACACACTATTAATGCTCTGTAAAAAAATTCTTATTGTTTTTGAATAAATGAATCAATCTTTTGTTTTAATTAGAATCCTGAAAATCACTAGTGATATAGAAACCATATAGATAATAAACGTACTTCTTGCTATTTGCTTGTATCTATTAAATATAAGTTAAAATATGCGTTATAAACGATAAACAAATAAAATACAAACCCAAAAATTATATTTTTGTTAATAAAATTTTAAATAAAAATATGTATAGGTAAATACTATTTATTATACCACCAATGTACTTCAAGTAATTATAGATGAATACAATATGTGCATATAAAATTTCTAATTCTCCGCGCCCGAGACAGGGAAAGTTACACAAAAATTGTGAACTTTTAAACAGTCGAAATCAGCATTCTAGAGATTAGTTTCTTTTGGCATAGCTCCGGAAATACTTATACAACGCGAATCCAAAACTGTACGAAGTTCCAACTATCCAAACGCGATTTTTGTAGCCATGCGGAACTTTTAACCATTTAAGAGTAATGTGAAATTTTATTACTATTTCATTTTATCTCTACTTTACTCTACTTGTGACAAGTCTTTTTAATTTGTTTTTATATGAAATACGAGAAAACGACAGTTATACCAGGAATACGTGTCTTATTATTAATTAAATAACATGATCATTTATATGGAAACGATGGTTTTTTATCGATAACTTCTACCTAAAGGGTAACTGAGTATCCTTGAAATTATATATGTCATTCAGATAGCATGCATTATACTAATGATCACAGTCCGTCTCTCCAATTAAAAAAACAATTACAACAAACGTCATGTTCAAATGGATTTGCTTTCAAGGCTCATATACAATAGATAGGTGGACGATAAGACAAAAAGATCAGTCTTCCTTATACATCTCGCTAAGCTATTGAACGCGACAGCATTCAAATGTATGATTTACTTCAAGGTTTATTTATTTAAATTGTTTAAACGTACGACCGTTTGTATGACAAGTGTATGCATTAGAGAGATGAAGATTATTTCAACAAACCCATAAATCATAAATGATAATATTATTTATGCGTAGTAGGTACTGAATCATGAATACTGCTGTTGGTATACATAGTACGTATGTACATACTTGAATTTCATATGAACGTTCTTGAAATTTATATTTTAAACTTGGTTTAATCTGTACTGTTTATCGCTGAAACCGTAAAAATGGCCGACGCAGAGCCCCAAAAACCATTAAAGTCGGTACGAAATCCTATAAAATTTATGTCCACGTATGACGTCGTAAACTGGACGAAATGAAATTACTTAAAAACCCTAAAACATACAGATTTTGTTGTAATATTGTTGTTGTGTATCGTTGCGACTTATTTTAAAAGATGGAGATGTACAACAAAGGTTTTATTCAAATTTAAGTCCCCAATATATGTATTTAATATAGGTTATGGCATGTATGTGTACTGTGTAGGTATCAAAAATTAAAATCTATTTTTGTCACAAATAAAACTTAAACAAAATATGTCACCATTATCCTTTGTATTCAAATAATATTTATTATAAGACCTGTTTGTTTGTCATTTTCATTATATTCCATTTCAAATGAGTTTTATAATATTTTATTTATATTCGATTTCTTTGAAATTACAATTCTTCTAGTTAGTCTATTTGTATTAAACTAAAGGAAACTAAAGCACTGACCCAAATTTTTTGCAAAGTACTAGGGCATTGGTCTTTGTTTATTTTGTAGATACAAATTTAGTTACTAGGGCATCATAAGACAGCAGTAGTCCTAGTTACACAATATCGGGACGTATACCAAGCCTTTCTGTGCGACTCCGTCAGTACTCAGTATTGCGCGACAAACCAAATGTGATTGCAACACGTTCGTGACTGCCTAGAATTGTTTCCACATTGCAAGCTCTGTTTTTAAACATTAGTTTCATGTTCGATTTTATAATCAACCGTGTGATGTTATGTATAGCATAATTATAAGCTGTTGTATTTATTTCTTATACTACAAAGCTGGGTTGCCATATTTCTTATAGCTTTATTAAACATATTTTTAAAACCGATAAACAAAATGGCGACCTGAATAATAATCCTGATAGATTTAAAAAAATATGCTAAAATGTAATCATCTTTTCGAAATGAAAATATTAAATTCGCAAACAATAGTATGGTACATACCTACAATTGTAAACATTTCTAATTTTGAAAGTAAATGAGAAAATATTTACGGCATGTTGTAATCTGCGTTACTGAGAAGCGGAACAAATCCGCTTACCTACAACTAAAATTCGTTGCCTGGCTATCATCATCTGTTTTATTTTTTTTATTCTATGAAGTGGTCAGACGAGCTGGACATCCTGATATTTTAATAATGTATTATTATTGTGTATGAAAAAGTTATGCAACACTCTTTGAGATCCTGTAATCCCAGTGGGATGTTTTGTAGTGAAGTGTAGTGACACTTCAGAGAAAACATTTATATTTTATTGTTAGCTCGACCATTCCTTTTTTCCTAGGTTTTCCTAGGTTTTAATAGGCATCTTGTTGTGCAATCGCAACAAATCTTACAAAGGAAAACAAAATTAAATATAGGGTATATTACCCGATTTAGAATTCTAAATGTTCAAAGAAACCCCTTTATATATTTACAAAAAGCCTATATCGTTTCATAAGATATTATTAATAATACACAAGTAATCTATTAATAAAACAGGTTCAATAGTTCATGAACTATCGTATCATGAGTTATCGTCTTTAATGATAATAATAATCAATAATTAACCTTCACCTATTGTAATTGAGAATCTGTCCTCACGTAACGACGTCTATAAGAGAACGATGCTTCTAATAAACAATTTATAGGTACGATTGTACGAAACATAATTGATATTTCTAATTCGGGGCAAGGTCAATTGATACGCGCGTTTCATCTTACGTCTGATATGTGATATAATTTTTGATTATTTATCTTAAGTATTATTATCAGTTTTAATAACTATGATATAGTAATTAAAATAATAATATAACACAGCACCATATATTCCCATGCTTAGCAGAGCTTGTATTATAGCAACTAGACCACGGATAAATAACATACATATATAAAGCTTTATATATGTATGTAATATCTATGACGGCATAGCAACATCCAGACAGAAAGATTTAAAGCTAAATTACAAAGGTAAATTTCATTGTGGATCGAACCCACAACTCTTGGTTATTACTGCACTAATTTGTACTTATTTAATTAATGAAAGGAATAAGCCCTCCACTCTTTAGCGTAATGTTAAATAATAAATAGCCTATAGCAATCATTAGACTAATATCAAATTGAAATGTTTTTTAAAAATCCAAAGAGATATATAGGTGTTAAATCTAACAAACCCCATATATTCTATAGATTTATATCTACATAGATAGTACATACAATACGAAGTTGGAATATATACGAGTACATAGAATTCGAAACAATATTTGCAAGGCATTTTCCAATATTTTCAATACGGTTTGTGTGTTGTGTTAGTGAAGAGCTTACATATAAAACTACAGTTATTGAATACCTTGTCCGTAGACCATAAAACCCATGAACCAATAAAAAGCAGACGCTCCGTTTACCTGTAACAAACAAAACATATTATACAGTGTGAAAATAAAAACAAAAAGTGGCTAGTGGCTACGGCCGTAAAGTTAACGGTACATTTGGCAAAGTTATATTTATGTAGCGATAGAATCTTTAACTGCCTTTTCTAAATGCCTCCTTTAATGGAATTTTTGGCTGTGATACAGTACCGAAAATATAGAAATTGTAAGTAACAAATTCAAGAATAGCCTAATAAGAATAACTTCAAAATGTCATCCATTTTCATTGTCGAATTCGAACGTATTATATATGAATGTTTATTTTTTGTACAACCACGAATAACTTTGTCGTTTAAGGA
Organism: Eurema mandarina; assembly: GCA_018238005.1. NCBI lineage: Eukaryota > Metazoa > Arthropoda > Insecta > Lepidoptera > Pieridae > Eurema > Eurema mandarina. Next base: position 4,639 of record DWAJ01000271.1, read on the forward strand.
GCGATTTTTATGTTTTTTTTGTCGGAAAGAAATTATTTGAAAGGTACTGGTAAGCATAAGAACTTCACGCACAGTTTAAAGTCAGTTTATGTCAGGTCTATGAACACATATATTTATCTCTATCTAAGACAAATCGATCGCATGATTACTATTAATACAAAATAGGAAAAGGATGCAATTACTAAGTGCTTCTATATCTGCAGATGTTAACTGAGTCATGAGATCATTGTCACAACAGGTGTATGCATTTTAATTAGAACTAGAACTTGTATTAATAATAGTCTGCAGACTGCAATAGTCCTGATTAAAATTTATTAAATCATTCCTAACAGTTTTTCAAGGTTTTTTAGGAGATCCTTTTAAAGATCATACTGATTGCCAGGTACCAGGTTATGTGTTACCGGGGCCGAAAGGAAAGGTCGCGTTCAAAACATTTTGTTGACACTACTGGTAGCTACAGATGAACATAGCAATAACTCACGAAAGATGTCACATTCGTTATTTCCTTACTTCTTATACCATATCTATACTTTTAACAACATAGCACAGATTAAAAAACCGCACTGACATTTGAAACAAGAAAACCGCGCGACATCCAAAAAAAAAATTGGCGCGCTTTTACGATTGAAAATAATTGTAATTGGCCAGACACGCCGTCCATAATTACAAGCTTGTTAATGAACCCTGCTTGTTGCTTCGGCGTCGATTGTTACACGTTGCTGCGTTGCTGACGCGCTGTGCACTTTAATCAGCTCATTTGTATGAATGAGACCCGCATGAATTTGAACTTTGTAATTAAGTTATTTAAATGTGATCGACACAATCGATCCATACATTTACATTAACATACATATACGTTCAAAGTTTCAATAAAACCTCATTTAAATTTAACTTATTAAATGTAAATAAAAATTGTTTCAGTTACTAAATAAACCAATGCTGGTGTCTCGCTAGATAGAATTTAATAGCTGCCCCTTATTTATTTATTTTTATTTTTTTATGTAAAAAGCGGACAATCGTTTGCCTCTCGCTGCTCGTGCTGGAGGGGTAACTGATCAAAGTAACCACCTCTGCCCATAAACAGTCGCGATAGGGCTCACGAGAGCGTTGACGGCCCAGAGATGAGAACAGTGCTCCCTATGTGGCCGTACCTGAGCTTTATAAAGCTGGAGTAGCTGTTCAGGCCTGAAGCATTGTTTTGCTCTGTTGAGCACCCCCAGTTTCTATGAGGCTAGCTGTATACCTACAAAGTATCAATTTGAATTGCATTTAGTAACAATACGTCGCCGATTTTAATATGTATGGACGTCTATGTGGGTCAAGTATCACGGAATATACGGTGTACCAATTACGTAAACGATATAACGCTCACGATTTGTTGCGATAACTCGCTTCGTAATTGTATTGAAGCCTTTTTCACACTTGTATAAGCCTAATATAATTGAGATATACGCTTGCTTTTTCATTAACACGCGCCATTCATAAATAACAATACAGCGTTTTATAAAACAGAATGTGGTTAAAAACACGAATAAACTTTTACTAAAAGCAAAAATAAAATTTCATTTTTTAATTGAAATGTATGTGAAAATCATTTAAATATGTAATCAAAACAGAATAGACGTTGAAACAAAATTCGAAGACATTTCTTTATTAGGTTTTAAGATTATTATAATGGCATTAATACCCGTAATTGTATAGTCAAATTATGTAAAATAGTATAGACATCTTGGAACGAAACTTGCACGAACTTTTGCTATTTATTCTAATTACCGGCATTTATGACAGACTTCCCGTCGACTAAGAAATTTCAATCGTCATAACTCATGGCTCTTTACGTTAAACTTCATAAGAACTACAATGTTAGTTATTAAAACGATGACTTTACTTTGTTATGATACGGTCTATTTATTGTAACTAATTAACGACCAAATACCACGCTTAGACATTGTAAAATTACTGCTCTATTTAAGAAAATTTAAAACATATTTTTACAATTATTCTTGTTGTATATTAATTTTTTTTTTATGAGAATCGCCTCATGAGAGGCGGCCACCTCCGCACATGTACATTTGCAAAGCTGTGCCGACCTTTAAAAGATATAACCATTTTCATCTCAATATGAGTATAAATATAATGTTACGACTAAAATAAAAAAAACGTACTACATATTTGTCTGGATAAAGTAAGCATTGAAACATTTTAATGAAAAGCTTGGATATTTTATCAATGAATTAATTCCATACTCATAACGTCTAATTTAATCTGTGCAATAAAGCTTTGCAGATAAAACAAAGGTCTAAAAACGCGTCGGACCGATAGTTGAAAAAAGTATTACGTTTGGATATCAATATTAGATATCCATTTATGTATAATGCTCGCTATGCGACATTGTTTGGACGTTTTTTTCTGAGATCTAAAATAGATACTTAAATACTACATACTCATTAAATTACTAGATACTAATTAAAAACTGCCCGAGATTCCATTCTAAATACAATACCTTAAAAATTATAATAATAATTTACTATAGTAGTCAATTAAATAATATCTTATCTCAAAATATTAATTGCATTCACTTCAGTTCCCACGATTATATATCTTAAAGGAAGTTTTACACTAACCAACGCTTACGTACTCGGCTACAGTGTACATACGAGCGAATCCGCAAGGGATTTTGAGTTAAGAAATTTAAATGAAAAGTCTATAGACCGGTAGTTATTAGCACCCAGTACCCACGGTAGCCAAACGGCCCAACATCACAGGTGTGCTATACACATGCCCCGATTCGTTGTGTTCACGTGAGAAACTTTGGACTCATATTTGCAGTTTGACCGATCTTAGTGGGAGTAATTTTGCATATTTGACGACCAGTTCAATTTATTCAATCTACGATACAATCGCATAATTATAAACCCACGAATGAAATATAATTATGTACATATAAGCTAACAAAAATGCGTTTAAAAACGTTCGTAGTAAAAAAAAAATTCACGTTTTTTTAACACAACACAATTTTATGTGAGCATATGTCTCACATAACTATTAACCCACGGATTAATTAATTGTTTATCTTATCAGAAATGTATAAAACACGTTTATAGTTAAGCTAAAAATGGAACTTTTTCTCAACATCATAACACTAAAATACAAATATAAAAATGATAATTCACCTTTCAAACAGATTAAATTAACATTTATAACTTCTTTCCCAAAACAATTTCATCCGAAAACATGTATTTACAGCAGTATTGGCATTATTACAGTAATATGTACTACAAAATAGAGTTTCAAATTGCAAGCATGATGTTGTATGTAATGAAACGGCGTTCTAATCTAGCGACCAGATAGCCTCGATGCCGCCCTGACATATATACCTAGTACCAAGTAGGCAATGTTTGCCCGATGAATTATTGATTGCATTGTCTATTTATATAGTACGTATGACACTTAGTTTCGTTTATCGCAGGACATATAAGGCAGAGATAACAGTCGTTGAAGGACAATTGCGTCTAATCATAATCTTAATAGCTATACATACTATTATTGCACTAATCTCAGAGTCTTCGGGTCGGATTTAAGAATTATTTTTGTATATGATAGCTATTTTCTTCAGAAATGGTATAGATAACTTTAATATTATGCTAAATTAACTGATAACGGAAACGAGTAACGACACAGCGGTTTCCGGCTATAGTATAAATAAAAAACTGTCGCCAAAATGTACATACGTAATAACTTCCAATCTTTCAATAAAGTTTTCGATAATTATTGTTTTGTGTGGTATTGGCATGAGGAGGTTTATTTTCAAAGAAAAAAATAAATAAAACTAAACACGACTGAGTTAAGAGTCTGAGAAATAAAGCTTGTATAAAACACATCAAAACACCAAACGACGTTTTATAACATTTCATAGATAACGACTATTATTTAATTTCCAACTAGATTTGTGTAAATACTGTCACAAAACTATTCATCTAAACTAGAAGAATAATGAAGCTTTTAAGAATTTTGAAATTGTGAACAAATGCTGACGTTTATATTAATGATTGTTACGCGTTGTAAAATAAACACGTTAGCTTCATTTTATTTTCATTCATGGCGCGCCGATTCCATTCGGACGGCATGAAATACGTTAAAATTTAGAGGAAAGAAAATTAAGCTGCCTCATATCTGTTTTATTCATCACATTTAATATGAATATTTAAGCTTTAAACGAGGTAATTTTGTTTGTGATACATTTTGTGTGATCACATTGGTTATGAGGGATCATTACACAGTATAAAAAAGTCACTATCGTCTGTACCTATGTCCCTATCTGTGCTTAAATCATAAAATTGCACAACCATTTTATTGCGATTTCTTATCAGACAGAATGATTAAAGATTATGTGTTAAAGAGGAAGGTTTATGTGTATTATTATACATGCCTAAATGCAGATAAAATCACAGGGCTAGTGATTTTTATAGCAACAAATATAAAAGTCCTAATAATTAAATCTTAACAAACGAAAGATTGTTTTGTAAGTGAACGTTTGTTCGAGCTCAGTAACTAACTTCAGAACGCGATAAATTAAATATTGATTGCCACAGAACGAATCGATTGAGAAGCGAGCATTTCGAAGTAACTTTTACTATAATAAATACTACAATTTAACATTCTTACGAAATCTTAAGATTGTGCCGTTCTGTAACGGTACTAGCAAATGGCAGTGTGCGGTTAATCATTGAATAATAGCAACGTAAGATGATTTTAAAAACGATTACGAATTTTAACGTCAATAAGTTTTAGATGTTAGAAATCAAACTCGTGTCTTTACACAAATCTTTAATTAATGTTGCCATTTACAAAAATAATTCTAACTGTTTTTATGATAAAGCTAGCTATCTTGTTTTATATTTACGAAAAATAAACTCAGTATGTGTAAATATTTAAGTAAATTTTTGAAAGCATAATCTTCTGTATTAAAAAAAAATCAACAATAGTCTTCTTAGCATAGTCTATGTTTATTGAGACTTATACTTACAATATAAAATAAATTAACAATTTTCTTAGACTTACATTGTAAGGTTGTACCAAATCCCACGCGGGTAGTAAGTGCAAAGAAGACGTTATTGTCACTCGGCTGTTCAATTAGGCCAACTTAGAGAAGTTGAAAATTTCCTCTTGTTTCAGGCCTTTTGTCATTTATCACACACTCCCTATGAGTGTCGTACCTACAGGGAATAAAGGTCATGTCACTCAAATAAATATGTTTTTCCAGTAACCTGCCTCGCCGCCTACAAACTTTTTGTAAATAACCTTCGTTATACCGTAAATAATCTCGTAGGTAACACGTTTTTATAGTACGAAAATATCACGGTAAAATATATTTTTATTGTTGTTTAGTTTTCATGGAAATATTTCAGAGTGAGAGTACTCAAAACGTAATATCACAGCCTGTTATTTTTAAGTTATAGCCTTGGGTAGCTATATAGCTTTTTAAAACCACGACAAAATACACTGTATTACAAAATTATAGTTATTATATACCGATTCTTAAGCTACTTCTGCCAACATAAACAGTATTGAATTATTACTAAGGAATTTCATTCCATAAGCTGTAATACGAAGTGTTCTATGTAGTTGCATATTTTAATTTTCTACTGTATCTTTTACTTTGGAGCTTTCCTTATTTTTCTTAAATCTATGCATCCGTGGTACGAGAGACTTAAACATAACTCATTCTGTCGATAAAGTCTCCTTATAAATTAGGGGACCGTCGGCGTCGCAGTATAATTATCTTTTTAGTGTCGTCCAAACAGCTTTAACTAAAAATATCCGGTCGTTAGTCGCCTCGTCTCCGAATTAAAATTAGTCAACAATTTCAACTTATTTACTTAAGAGTGTATAGGGGAGTATGAGGACAATTTGTGTGCAATAAAACGAAATATTTGAAAAACTTATTGAATCTATTATATTACTAGTTCTTAAAACTCATTAATATTATTATAATTGATTAAGGCATATCTTTTCAACCCCATTTATTTAACAGTAGTTAAGTACTTAATCAAGCCATAATGAAAAATATATTGAACTAAATTCCAGTTATAGTAATCAGTAATCAGCGTGAGTTTTCAATTTCACTCTTTAACATAAAGCTACTTAAAATTATTTACTTAACGACGCGAACGTTCTAAAGTAATTAGCTAATGTACTAATTACCACATTAACATTGCCGAGTTATTGTAATTTTCGGTAAGTATTGTATAAACTTATCTAGTGTTGCTCACATTAATGTTATCAAAGCTTGATAATGAATAGATTATGAAATGTAGCGTAACTGTGAACAATGAAAGCGGTTGGGCATTTAAGATATCATTATAGCTATTGTGAGGGCTTCATCGCCATGAGTGCGATGAAGCGAAATTTGAGATAAGCACTCTAGCTGTTCGAATTTCGAATATATAAATGAAACATAAAAGATTTACGATCTCAATTTTAAGGGCACCTCCGAGTAGAAGTTACGTGAACTCGAAGATGAAAATGTTGAATTGTATTACCTACTTTACATCTGATTTGTAATTTCTTCTTAAATCAAATTTGTCTCATTTTAGCGTAAAACCTGGTTATCTATTGGCAAAAGAATTTTTAGTAGATCTAAATATTATCCTTTAACGTAAAAAACTTTAAATATTTATAATAGTAATAAAGAATTACAGTACGTATATAGTTAGGCATTTAATAGTTACATTCTAAAAGAACACTAAAAAACTGTTTATATACAGTATGAGCATTCTTTAAAAAAAGAGAAATAGACATGTACCTAACACCAAATCAAAATATTTAAAAATGTTGTAATGCTTACATGAATATTTATTAAATTGTAAGTACATTAAATCGCTGTACCTGTTAAATTAAAACGTCTGTTGACCCGTGACACCGAAAAAACGAATTCCATTTGGTGGTAAAAAGTTTAGGAATGTCTGATTAAAATGCGTACCCACAAGTCGAAGTGGCGGGTCGTGCGGATAGATTAGTCTCGGACATTTTATTTTTCTGCCTCACAGAACCTTAATCAAATTTATCCCGCTTTTTTCTAACCTACCTAATATTAACAAATATCAACCCGAGAATAAGAAACTCGAGAGAATCTTTTCAAATACGAAATAAACATTTAAGTTACCCCGACTATTTCAATTCGGCGAACCATTCTTTTACGTCCGCCATTATAAAATATACTCCGCATTTAGGTAGTAAATATCTCCAGCTTCTTAAGATATTCTCCGGCCATTAGACTTTAGTTTTCAAGATAGTTCAATGGAGCTAGCATAATGGAAATATGGAGCGTCTCTAGAGTGCAACCCATTAAAACCACATGTGCTAGACGTCGCGATGCTTGCTTCTCAAAATAATATACCAATTATTATTATACTCTCACTATAATTAACGCAGACTAAAAATACAAGTGGTACTGTATTTATAGTCTACGTTAAGGAATGTCCAAATAAAAAGCAATTAATGAAAGCGATACAAATCTTTTTTTTACTTAAATCGTTGGATTATTTAAATTTCTATTGGATACGTTTTAAATGCATTTGGAATAAGGACGTATTGAATTCTACAGCGATTTAACGTAATTGGCTCAAGTATTGCAATAACTCAATTAAGACAGCCAAGAGCGTAATTGGACTTAGTTGCCAAAGGGAATCTCAGATTATTAGGTATTTGCAAATTAATATTTTGAGTTTCTCGGATGAATGGTTCATTTTAAGGAGCGTATAACTATTACTATGCAGGTCATATTACAAATATTACCGAATAAGTTCCGAAAAAAGTGACTTAGTTAATATTTAGTTTTAATTTAACTTTATATACAAGCATATGCTTTAAGAAATACTTGTTACCTATTGTGCATGTTGTGTTGTCCTTTAGTGTCATTATATTAAGCTTGTACTATAGAACTCATACTTAATCTACATTATATATAAATGATACAATGATTGGTGACAACCTTATATTAAAAACTCTTTTGACTTAAATATATATATATATAGATGTTTAAATCCCTTTGAATATCATAAAAATAGCTAATAAAGCATTTCTGATTCCACCAATTAGAACTTCGAGTGCAAACATGAAACGTTTGGCTTCTGTCGGCTTTCTATAATTCATAGTAAACACGGAATTAGCAAACAAACGATCAAGTTTGAGAAACTCCAAGCTGTAATTTGTTTGCACCGCGGTACTGAATGCCGCACTGTATGCTATTCCATAATATTTATACTAGGGGATCAACTAGACAATTTATACAGTCTCTTGTGGAGAAATGTCGTTAGGATAAATCTCTCTCGTTTCCTACATTTATTAAATATATCGTGTACTTTTATGCTTCTTAGTATTACATTCGCAACTCGGTGATGGATTATGAGAGGGCATACTAATTTCTAAATAACCAATTTACATCATAAACGTGTCTAAATATACTATTTTATATATTTGATTAAAAATATCAAATTGTCGTAGAATACTTGCATTTTCCTTATATTTTAAACAAAATCTTTTAAATCAAAAATATAAAAAAGCTGTCACAAAACGACTTAATGGCAAGATCGCTGAGCGCTAATATCTTATTGTTTTTCTTGGATAAAAGATTAATTGAAACAGTTCACGCTTCAGACATTTCCATTGAGTGAGTAAATAGGGGAAATCGCTACACAAGATCAAAGGATCTAAATAAAATTCACTTATTTGTACAGTCGCAGCGAGTCACATCTGCTTCTAATAAAGTACATGGGGATAAATAAAACGTGCTGTCGTCATATATCTGTGTTATTGGGTGTCTGTAATCGATAAATGGAACGCTTCAAACCTACTTTTATGCTACTTTTCAATCGACACGTCTTCTTTTCGTTGGGATAAGAGGCTGGTTTAATTGGTCGCTGAGTCAAATAGATTGTCGCTTTCGTTTTTATTTGTTTACTATACTAATACAATGTTATATAAAAGACTATATAACATGCTATTAGTAAAGAAATAAAGAGAAGCGAATAAGTATCATACGCAATATATTGATTACTTTATTTACATGTTTTATATCGGTTATGATAAAAGTAAATGAATATTTACAATAGAAATATTAAAAACGAGCAGGTCAATTCAAGACTATCCGAGTCCGACTTTCATTCGGCTTTGAAATAAATTTTAACATTTTAAAATATTCATCCTTAAACTTTGCTTGACAAAGACGTTTTCCATATTGTTTTATTCTTAGACTTTATCGATGAACGTTCTGTCAACACAATATATGAGAAGCTGTCGCGTTTACAAGCTCATAAATTAACTTTATTCTGAGCAGTTAATAATTTTTCTCTTGCATTCTTTTGCAATCCAGGACAGCAGTAAATACAGTTTCTCGCTAGCAGCATTTTTTCCTTTTCTTTCATATTAATTCTATAAAAACTTATTGTTAAACCGTTTTTATGTCTTTCTATTTTCGTATCAATTCATTACTTTAATTTTATATCTCCAAATTATTTCAAATTTGTAGTGTTTGAAATAGCGCTTTGAATGCAGTAGAGTCTTTATGATATAGAAAATATATCGAATATCATAAAAAACATAAATCAATATTGTTCAATTTGTGTTTAAGGTTTAAAATAAAATTAATTATTCATAGGTTCCGATCCAGCTGCCTATCAATATTCGTCATATTTCCATCTGACAAGTAAGGTGTAAACTAAAAAACACTTTAAAGGTTTTCTATCCGAAACTTGTTTGTAATATCGCAATTCGCGCAAGTAGGTCAAACCAGTGATAAAACTAAGAGCACCTGGTATATGCCCTAGTTCAGGTGGTTTCGTGTGACCTAATATAGGTCCTGATTAAATTTGCGGTAAGCTGCATCACTGTTATTGGAAAGCTTGCTGAAGATACATGCTTACGTAAGCCGACACCCAATCTCATTTAACCTAATCCTAATACGTGGTTATATGCACAGGTTGCTTGTATTCAGACCAAATCATTTTACTACAATTTAATGAATTTATTACGATTTATATGTTAATATCAATTGATTTATATATGAAACTGATAAAACATAAGGATTATTTAATCTTATAATGAAAATATCAAATAACATTTACGTACGTAAAGACCAATTTTTTAAAAAATGCCATATCGTACCATCCTCTAAAAGCTTAGTTTTTGAATGAGAAAAATATACTATACATTACGAATATCATAAGGTGTTTCTTATATTATATGCGAGTTAAAGAGCCCAAGAACGAACGTACTTGGGAAAAGTAGAGGGTGATATTTGCAATTAAATGTTATCCTTCAATTGATAAAACTCATTTCCCAAAAATGTCCATAACCTGTACCTATTACTAAGATAAGATACCGTAAAGTTGCATTATTTTATAGCGAATTTAGGAAGTAACGACCTCCTTGGTCTTTCGCGGTCTAATTACCAATAAAAGATTTAACAGGTCCCCAAGCAAAGACATCAAAACGAGCGAACGAGCCCACCTTTCCTCAATTTAGGTTAAGAGTTCCGTTATGAGAGCTCTTGCTTCAAATAAAACGCTAAAATTAAATACGCGCGACATTATCGCTAAAATAACTAAAGCATTTTCATATTTATTTAATTAATTAGTGGGTGACATAACACTTGTATTTCCAACTAAAATTCTCACCTTTAGTTCAACTTCATAATTCTCACAAAAGAATTCATAATGAACCTTCTTTCAAACAATAAAGATAAAACACTTTAATAACTACCTACCTCGCCACAGATCTTGCATAAAATGACATAAATACAAAAAGAACAAAAGTGAATCAGTGGGGAAAAGAAAGAAAATTCGAATGGCGCCCTCCATTGCATAAATCTAAAAGAGGCTCTAATTGAATATTCTCTTTGCGTAATATCGTCTTATTTCACCCTTTTAAAATAAAATATAGGCTGAAGGCGGAACATGTAAATTTTATTGTGTCTAGGCGTCCGCCCGACGGGACCGGCTGAGATTTTTTCACTAACAAAGGTGAATAGGGAAAGTTTCCCGAATTTCCCGTTAAGAGTTCCACTGCAGTATTCGTGAAATACTTTCGTGACTTACGGGGCAAGTTATAAAGAAATTGCGTATTGTAAGAGGTGAGAACTAACAAATCATTTTTAATGGCTCCCCGCCCAGGTCTAGGGCAATGGATGAACAACTTATATAACAAGTCATTAAACTATATGAGAGAGCTCGATAGGCCGTAGTGTTTGATATTAGACATATCATACGTATTTATATACCTACTACCTACGTTCATTGTGGTTCGTAGAAAGTTACGATTTATATAATATTAGCATTTGGTATAGCAATATAATTCCAATAGGCAATTTCAAACATGAAAACATGAATGTGTGATTAATCTGTGGGTCTAAGAAAATGTTTACAGCTGAGCGCTTTGATCTCTTTCGTGTAAACCGGCTGTTTAGTGGAAGTGAATCTACCCGTGAATTTGTTACCCTTCAGCTGTTTTGGGATAACAGTCGCTTCTATCCAGTCTTTAACAAAGTTTTAATTTTAAAGGACAGTTAATTAACATTTAACAGTTTCAGTAATAGCGAAGCTTTTGCGTTTTTATTATTACCTAGATTATAAACGGGTCTACAATTGCAAGGAAAGTTTTAGATTAGTTATAAATGATGATTAGTCATAACAAATTTTAGAATAACAATTAAAGTTCTAGATTAGTTATGAATGATAATTAGTTATTACTAACATATTACAATACAATAACGTACACGCATATTAAAAGAATAGACAATAATAGATTGTTCTAGAACTCCGCTTGTGGGCAGGGTTGTGCCTTTCACTCCACTATACCATAACGACTTCGAACTACAAGCCACATTTAAACACGAAACTATTAAAACAAAATATTAATAAGCTGTGCAAATTACGTTATAATTTAGCTACCCAAAGTTAGTTTACACAGCTGCTTATTGCGTTCATAATTTGTTGGTTTAACGTAATTAAAACATGTTTAACGAGTGAAATACGATTCGTAAATCCACACAATCATCAGGATAGCAGGCTAACGATGAAATGTAGGGTTTTGTGTTATTTAATACGAGCTAGTGAGCGCGTGAGAGCGCCGACAATGCATGCTTACCGACGATAAAACAGCTGCCGACTCCCGTACATAACATTTCACTTACCTCTGATCCCGGTATAATTAAATCCTCTTTTTAATCTATGGAAATTTTGTAGCTAATGTTTTGTAAATATAAAAGGATTTTCTGCTTCTGTTCGCTTGTTAGACGATACGTTGAAACGAATTTTAAAAGCTTTTCATTATGGCAGGCAACTGAGCATTGTTTATAAAGTTGAAAAGAACAGAGGTATTAATTACAAATACATATAGTATAAAAAAGGCATAAACTATATTAATAGCCGTTTATGCTTTTATTCACATCTTTAAACATTTTATAAATGTTTTTTGTACGTTTATTGCATCAAAACCATTTGATGTATTTTGATATTAAATCATACAACGATAAAGAAAACGTTTTAATGTTAAATCTGACACAATATTATTCAAGATCGACGAAGTAGGTAGGTTGCGTCGACGTGAATACAAATAGCAATTTCAGAGTAGACGGTTATTGAACATCGTTCAAACAAGCAAAAATAAACAATGTCTATTTTTCAACGAAGAAGAACGCAATTTTTACAGACAATAACTCGTGATAACCATAATAAATATCTATCCGAAGCAATCAAACAGGAAAATTGTGAATTATCTACGAGAAAAAATGAAGGTTTAGATAGCAATCGGCGGCGTAATTTGATGCAGTGCTAACAAGGCCTTCCGATGTTGGATATTCCATTGTACACGCGTGTCACTCAACGCGATTTTTATAAACAATGACAATTCCCACGACACAAGTTATATAATCTAATAGTTTTAGGAAACAAAACAAAAAAGTGAAATTTTCCTTTGTCTTTATTATTTGGCCTAATATACTTTATCGTGAATAATATTATTTGTTATTTATATTTCATTTTCATTTCATAAGGTTATGAGAGTGTCTTTTTTTTGCTTGCAAACTAGGCTTTACACTGAGTCCCATCAGTTTTTTATACCTATTTCGAATAAATTGACGATTTCTTATAAACTAAAAGCACTTGAGCACTAACCGAAAAAATATATCTAATGAAAGTAGTAAGCGAAATATACATTGTTGCCAGGTTTATAAACTATTCACTTTTGTACCATTTTACGTAAAATCATGTTTAATATCTCCTATTGTCGACTGAGCAAATCAATTCCTGCAAAACTGTTTGGCACATACAAGCTTACGTGCGACTTCAGTGAAGGAAATAAGATCCCTAAGGATTTGCTGACGCCGACTTACGCAAACGTATCCTGACTGGAGCGTTAACACGACTGAAATATTCACTCTTAAAATATGCACACAGAACGTGAACAAATATCTGCAGAATTTTTAATTTTACGAAAGATTATGAAAGCGCTTTGAAGGGCCTTAACAATGCCTAATTTTAATAAATAATCCGAGAATAGCGGAGATTCTTGGTTTAAAGCCAGATTATATCTTAACCGTGTCGTGATTTATTTCATACATTTCGAGACTCTCGTATCGTCGTATCTACTGTCCATGGATACATACTAATTGGGTTTATTATGTATCAATAGATATTTATTAACGACATCATTAATTCTAGAATTTAACCAGCCCGTAGAGATAAAATTTACATTCTAATAAAAGCAACGGCTATACAAAATATATATATAAATGTAAAAAAAATGCAATCTCAATTAACGTACATACCTTCAAAGACTAATCTCAGTAGAATACATTTCAAGACATTCCCAGTAAAGCCGGAGTGGAAATATATCGCATTATATCTTATTCACGCGTTGAAAAGTGGAAAGTGGGATAACCGTGTAGTACGTGACTGCTCTTACCGCTCATCGAGGCTTTATGCTTTCTTCTTATTCCGATTGAAGCGATTGCAACGTTTTATATTACGTAACTTACCCGTTTCGAGTTATGATTTGACCATCTGTATTTTTAACAGCTAATATTTAATAAGTAATTGATATGATCTATTTTTTATACAACATAATATTTGTTTCATTTAGATTATAACATTGAAAACACATTGCTGTGTAATAGTTTCAACATCAGTTATGAAATCCGGTATATATTACATTGCTTATATATTGCAAGTTTTCATAATTTTCCAATCTAATATGTTATTTGGACTTCAGCTGTTTTTTACGTTTTAAAATACTGTACTACGTCTTCGCCACCTAGTTTCACGCTAAGTAAAGCTTATGGCAACAATTAATTATAGATGCATAAAGTAATGGTAAAATATGAACATACCAAAAGTGTAGGACATAAATAGTCTAAGTTAATAGGAACAAAAACAACCTCATTGATAGTATCTCTCTACAGACAGTTTCTTAATTATCTACTATTACGTATAAATTTCTACAGAACTATTAAATATTTACCTAAGATATGTAGGTATATGATCACCATCTTTCGATCTATAACGCTACAGTAATCACAATAATGAACTGTTTATGCATTTGTTTTGAGGCGTAAAAAATTACGCTTACATCACTTCCGTATAAATTAAGCCTCGGTAACACTTGTAATAATGTAAATTGATCTTTATTGCGTATATGGAAGTCGTGAATAATTAAATCAGCACCATTTGTTTGTTAGACAAGCGATAGATCATATCTTTTTGTAAACATGATATTTTTAGTAATCTTGATCTGTTCAAAAATATATCATAGAGAGTATTGTGAAGTGTGATTCATTTAAATCCGGAATAATATTTTGTTAGCTTATATTTTCAAAGACTATCAAGTTATTTATTATTCTAAAACAATATTGTTAGTAATCATTCTTTATCATTTATTGCGTATTGAATTTACTATGTACGTAATAATCTTTATTAATTTCATTTTCGTAAATAAGTCTACACTGTTGTATGGTTTGTTAGAAGTAGCTAGCTTGTCGCTAAGCAAAAGAGAGTGGTTTTCGATCCGGGTCATGATATTTATAAGGTGTAAATCACGTGTAATTTTACTTTTACTTTGCTTCAAACATTGATAGGCAACTATGGAAGCAAATAAATGAATAATTTAATAGTAAAACAAATATTTATGCGTCATAAACTTAATTATCTAGGATAATAATCCTATATTTTACAAATAAAGCTCGTTGAATATCTAATATGTTATGTGTACTACGAAGACTGAGGAAGTCTTATCTTATTTTCTGTATAAATCAAAGAAAACGACGGTAAATGGGATGTACATGTATGTTTTACCATTTCCAAACTTAAACATTTATATTCTTACGAAATGAAGTGGTTGTTATAATTTACTACAATATAGGTTCGTAACATTCAACATCACGCCTATTAATTTTAACACTGCGCTGCCTTACAATAAAGAAAACTAAAACGTTCCGTAAAGGCTTTCAACTAGATTTTATAAAGCTCCGACGATCGCAAGGTCTTTGTGGTACAAACTAAGTCAGTGCGCTACATTGCGGCCTTCGCACTGTGAAATCTCGTAACAATGGAAACGTTTTTTCTACAACTTGACATAAAAAATTTTGTACTCACGATAATCGAAAACTCTCGGTTCGATTCAGGTGTAATGCAAAGCTTACCTGGAAAGAATAAAACAGAATTATTACCGTCTCGCTGTAGTTCGATTTTCATTAGACGTTAGACTCGACTAATATTCCCATGCGCTTGCAAATACGTTCACAAAGTGAATACGCCGTAACCACTAAAATCACCAAACCTCAAACATAGTTTTGCCCACCAATTGCAAATAACTATTTTATTTGAACAAATCGAGTTTCATCTACTAAATTGCACGATGCATGAGTGGTTGTTGGCTAGAAATATTAATCAGTATTTGATCATATGAGAGAATTGAACAATACATTTGTGAGTAAAATAAGCGTAACTGGATTATTGGTAATTGTGAATAAGTACTGTGACAATAACAAAACTAATTATTTCATAATGAAAACATGTAATAACAATTTTCCGGAACCAATTGTAGTTAATGACTTTATAACTTTTATTTGAAATTAAATTTAAACATAGTCGAAATATCACATTAATGAAATATTAATTCACATTTTTTGTTATTTTTTTTTATTTGACACGACCTTAACTAGCAATTGAATGTTGGAAAATGATATTATTGTTTTATCTGTATTTAATTATAGCCCAGAGTTTCATTTTGATATATTCCATTTGATATAATTCATCAATTTGATATTAAAACCGAAAAGCTAATGTAGATACCTACTGGAATGTGTTGTTGTGGGTTTTAAAACCTGCATTTATACAATCGAGCGAGTTCTAATGATTGCTGCCGAATTCCACTTTCCCATCGAAACGTATACTTACAATGGCGTTTAACAAGCGCTATTTTTGGGAAATTTGTGGGAACATCCAACTGCTCGGAAGCATGAGGGTCTTACGTACCTACTTCTTGTTACCTCCGTAGTTTTCAAAGCTTGACATAGCATTGTTGGAATGTTTCTCACGGACTTATGCTCACGGCTATTAGTACTGTCACGCTTTTCATTTAATTCAGATCTCATTTTAATATAAAACAAATAATTGAAAGTAAAGCCCAAGATAGTGTAATGATTAGTCAAATGGAATTATATAACTATTTTTAAATAAGGTTAAGTATAATTACAACATAATCGCTTATTTGTCTACTAAGCGTTTAGTTTAGGTAACGTTTCATATTTACTGTAATAGCCTATTACAACACATTATTATACTTTATACGTATATATATAATTATATGTCAGCAACTATAAAATTAGCATCATTCAAATTTATAGTTATTAGTCGTTTTCATTACTGTTCTTTCAAATAATTTTAAGATACGCTATAAAAAAAAAACCAAATGTCAAATTATAATATAACTCCATATTATTTTTTCAAAATGTACTCACTCGAATTAAATGAGCTGTAAAAAGAAACATTTCGTAATAACTTCTATTCAGTCCGCGTGAAATTGACGATCGTGGAAATAGCACGAATTTAGCTCAGTAATAGTCTTTTTTGGCGCCATAAATAGAAAAATAAAGAGTTCGTTGACGGTGCAATGTCGAATGCGGGCGAAAGCCGTTTGGACGGCGGCCATCATTACCGGATGATTGCTTAACTTCTTTGAAGTTTGCCATACTGTGGCATATAATTAAGACTATATGGAGCAGCGGAAAAAACATTCAACAAAATGGATACTCCCTTTAAATATAACGACACGCGTTCATTTCATTATTTGCAAGAATATTTTATTTCAAATGTTTCTTTAATAAGATAACAATATCATAAGTGGATGTGACAAATGATTTGATAATAGCAGATTAATATGCAATACACCTAATTCTATTATTAAATTGACTATTAATTACGATAGCATTATCATAGTACAAATAAGGTCAAGTGTGTGTTAACTGCGCAGTTTGAAAAAATAAAATCTTTCTAGAAACAAATGACAATTGAACGTGAGTTTCTACTAATTTCCAGAACCAGAATAAAAAGAACATCGAATTTTTTAAAATCAATAACATTTTAGTTTTTATCACCTATTCAGATAGTTTTTGTATTGATTAATTTATATATGCGTGGTTATATTTTATCATAATACGGTTTGATTCCTGATTGACATTTAGAATTTAATCGCCATATGAGACGTATATCTATCTACAAATTTCATACATTTAAAAGCAATAGTTCATTATAATAACCATTTATACAATATCCTAGGTGGAACAACGCTTTAATACAACCATTACAACATGAGAACAGTATAAATTTTGAACAGCAAAGCCCTTTGTATAAAATGTATTGGTGCGTCGACCTGGGTACCGGTTTACACTAAGACCGAGTCGCGGTAACTGCATGTATGGTCTGATTCCATTGTTTACTACTTATAACGGTTAAACAATCGTTTGACATCTCACTGAATGTGCTCATATGAAGTACGCATTTGCATACTCTATTGCGATTAAACTGGTAGGTACTAGAAATTAGTTATTTTTGTCTAGTTTTCGAACGATTCCGAAATTATTGAAAACAAACTAATTAAATATAACATTTTAAATTGTTCTCTTCATTTTTTTGCGTAATGAAACCTTTGAAAGAACTTCTTGTTATCTTCAAAAATAATTACCTAAAAGATTCAATTTGTTTTAAAATCATAAAGATATTTATTGAGCATTAGCTTAGAACTTAGAATAAAGTTATTCGCTAACTTAAAGCCCAGATATATGAAAATAACCAATGTGAAGCAGAATATTTTAATAAAATAGACAATAATTTATCTGTATCATAACGTATATTTTTACGATTAATATTTCCATGAGCATCCACGCGTGCTGGTTTCAGTGCTAGCCTCTCATTATTCACACACAGATGTTACAAAATATTACGTGCAAAAAACTTTTATATAACGCCACATTTTATGTCTGTAATTAGCCAGTACTTAATATTATTTAGCTTACTAAATACTACGTATATTTTGTAGGTACGTTTATGTACAAGAATATATAAAGCAGTTACTTGAACAAAATAACTGACTATGGTATACTTTATAAAACTAGTTTAATATGAATAAGCAAAAGCAAAAAGTACTATAATTATTCACTCGACTATATACTCTGTGGTCAGCAAACATAATTCACGCATCATTTTGGAACAAAGGCCAATCAAGTTAGCAGCTAAGCGAAAGGGAGGACATAAACCTTGTTACCATCGTTTCCCACGACCGATGTACGTAGAATCATTTATCTCCTTCACGCTCACATATATTACTGACGTGTGAAAAAGATGGCGCTATTGTAGAAAAACTAGTCATATAAGGACGTCGGATCTTAGATGTTGGACTGTCATAAGTGCATATTTAGGTCAATGTGCTTTTAAACCTACCAGTTCCTACAAGGTACATAATAGGTGCTTTCTAGTTTTTTTAAATACTTTGCTGCAGACTACGGTATTCTGTGTGCCTATAATTATACAGTATTTCATAGAGACAGATATTTGATCTACTTACGTTTCTTTATTTTAATGAATACTTAATCTTTGGGTTTTTTTTCCTTACGAAATTTAACATTTTCAACGAATGTCCACTTCCTAATTAATTTAATTTCACAACGACCTAAAAACAAATAAATGCGGTATACCTATTGTATTTAAGATGGACAAATCTTTTATGTATATATTTTTATAGTCTATTTAACTACGTATTAAAACCTATGTATGTATACGAAATACGATACGAACTATTATCGACCCTCAGGAGGGAAAATCTGTCCCTTAACTAAAGGAAGTTTTTATACGATGTAAAAACTAAAGTACCCCAGTCACAAGACATTTCAATAGCAGGTAGACAACTGACAACGCTATCTGTACCCCAAGATCCCTTTAACAATGAAATAAAAAAAATCTTTACGACGTACACGATAGTAACAAAAGTCTTTAGAATATTGCTTACTTTATGCATAAGATACAACGAAAAGACGCAATTGGGTTAATACATTATATGTATTGTTACTTTATTATTTGTGCTAGGTTACATCAAAGTAAGTTTCAAGCGAGTTAGAGAAATAATTACAGAAAAGTTTAAAAGTGGTTTATTTTTTGTTCATTTAATTGTAAGTAGGTGTATGCACCCTTATATTATGTACCATTTATATGAGAAAAAATTAATACTGGCAACTCAGAAAAATTTAACAGATAATTTAGAAGGATGTCACTGTCGTTGAAGCAAATTCACTTCTAATGTTAATGAACCCAACGAATTCCTCACGTCAACGCTCTGTAGTTTCAAATGACGAACAGAAACTAATCAAGCTTGCTTCGTACCAACTTCAATAGCGAATTTCCTCTCAAATTAGGTTATTGTTACGGTATTCATCGCGCGGAGGCATATTATAGCAGGTAAAAGTCCCTTTTCAAACTACACCCTTAGAGTGTGGGCGCACGGTTTCAAATATAATAAATCACTGTCCCCGATGTATAATACCGTTGAGTTATTGATTACATAAATCTTAGAGCGTTAGGATACGTGTTTATATCTGTGGACTTGTATAAAAAGTTTGGTCTGCAACAGATTATATAAGCGTAAATAGAGGTTTTAATCAAGGTCAGTAGACCGATTGGTTATGTATTGGTGTGTTAGACAGACAATTAATGAAAAATCTCTACTGCGAAATATTTAAGTAATATTATGTAAGAAAACTGTAATTTAATATAAAGTTCACTTTTGTATGAAATATTAATTGAATCACGACTTCACTTGACAGTCGAGATATTTGATAATTTAGAGTTTAGACTTAAATATCCAACATACAAAAAGTACATTCGTTACGTCTATCCGAAAGCTAAACCAGTTCCAACAACAATTAAATAGAGCAAAAGCTTATACGATCCTTACAAAACATCCCGCTCTGAGTCATTCTCTTTGTTATTGGACCAAAACCTGTTTAACAAAAAATAATCGAGCTGACCTGCGTACCCGCAACTTCACGTACACGTTACGTCTGTGTGGGTTAAGAACTTAAGATACATTTTATCTGTGTGCAACGAAGTTAGCAAGCTCCAACCTGTTCGAGCTTGAATGAAGAGATACTTTCTACAGACTGATCTAGCGGAACGAGCCGAACTCTGAGGCGATTTGTATGTACCCGGTACCGCCAGTTGTTCCGTTCACTACATTTTACATTTAAGATTTAGTTAGATATATTTTTAGAAGCATAGCAGATGATATATAGGATATTGTTTGTAGTTCGTTCCAGCTACACGGTACAGGAATTCTGTGTTAGACTATTTTGTGGTTAATTTCAATTTTGGCTGGCATCGCAACGTATATTTCGGACACACGCCGCGTCCGGTAGCTTAAACTTGCGACACGCAAGTATACTAAAGTGTTTTTCTAACTGCAGATAACATATCGAATGCACTAAATTTGTGAATATTTCTAGTGTGATTCATTTGTTTTGTTTTTTGAGTCATAGTTATTTTTACTTTTGTTAGATGTAAGGATCCCGTCAAAATATAAGAATAGGCAACAGGC
Organism: Eurema mandarina; assembly: GCA_018238005.1. NCBI lineage: Eukaryota > Metazoa > Arthropoda > Insecta > Lepidoptera > Pieridae > Eurema > Eurema mandarina. The sequence goes on from DWAJ01000271.1 coordinate 25,777, forward strand.
ATACACTAACGAAAGATAGAATCATAATGATCCACGACAGTATGTCACGGGTGGTTACTCACCTGTGAAAGAATTGATGAGTGGGATTACAGGAAGGAAATAGGAAGGATAGGGGGCGTTTTTCCGACAATACCAGTTACATTTCGACATAGTCGACAAACTTCAAATGGGGTCGAGCAAGCAGTAGTTAAAATCTTTAGCATTGAAGGGAGAATAATTATTAGTAATTTAATTTATATTGATTTTTGGACACGATTACAAGAAGATTAGATTTGCTTAAATAGATTCATTTGTTTAAATTATAGGTATCTGCGGTTGGACCTGCTTTATGTGCGAAGCATGTTTTAGCAGTATTTAATAGCTTTTAATGACAAAAACATATGTAACCCATATGCGTTTCATATGGAAGAAATAACTTTATAATTTTAATATGATTGCACATCTAGCAATATCATAAACGTCGATGGATCGCTGTTATAGCTTATTGGTTTTGAAGCATTTCGGAACACTTTAATAACTTTGGGTTTCGAACGATTAATTTCTCAGACAATAGCTGTAAAGATGGACTGACGATAATAGATTTTAAGTGGAGGTTTAGATGTCGCAAGCTGAACACTAAAGCCGAACTACTTAAAACATTTACTGAACTGTTAACTATTCCATTTCAGATTCCACTTGTCCTAACTTTAGTGTTGACGCTACAAATGTTTTAAATTCAAATCAAGCTTAGCTTGTAGTAAATGTATAAGTTCACGCGACTGAAATATAAACCAAAATTTATTTTTATTGGATTTTCTTACAGCGGAATATTCACTTGGCAATATGACTAACGATGAGATTACTATTTTATGTATTGATAACTAAATAGGTAGAAGTCTTTTGAGATGCTAACTCAGAATACAAAATTGAATCTTAAAGCGGATCCGAAGGGCGGCTAGCCGGCTACCTAAAATACAAAGACGGTGTCCACGCCATTAGACCCCATTTATCGGATCGACGGATGAAATAAATAAAGGGTCTTTACTTACACGAAACTGTGTGGAGCGCAGTTCTTTGTCAAGTACAGTTTAGAAACGAAAGACATTTCGCCCGGTAGCGATCGATAGCTAAAATAACAAAGGAACATAAATTTTCAATTAAATCCCTCAAAATCGAATGCCAACCTCCACTCGGTCAAACCCCGCTCGCTCGTAATTGAATTCTAAACTCAAATGTACTTCAGCCTCATTTTAAAGCCACAAAAGTTAATTAATTTTGATCGTATGCTCGAGCCGATATAAAACGCACGGCGACAGAACCGAACCGACTGAAACGAACGCCCTTGCGTATAGTTGATATAATGGTCGGGAAACAATAGAGGTAATTTGAAATCCCCAAACATCGCATTTAGTTAATTCGAGGGGTCCCACACTCGGTATCATAAATCACCGAAAGTGTGATGTCACGAATACTCAATGGTAGGGTGAATAGGACACCGCGCTCATAAAAAATATTTATTGTAGGTATGGACAGCTGATATCCCCGATCGTTTAAGCATCCCGTATTTCATATATTCCCCCATTAACATATAACATTTTGTGTATGTTTAAATATAACTTCGTAAAGCTCTTGACAACCTTTTTGTATTATTTATTGCACTACAACGATTTATAAATAAGAAGAGTTGTCAAAGTGATATCGATAAGTAGGTAGATAACGTATTCAAAACCAAAATATGTAAGAGGTTGGTATATATATGTTGTTTATCACGTCGCTTATATAATCATAAAATAAATTATTTTATTAACGTGATTTGTTCCGTGGCCTTAAGTGAATCCAATCAGTAATGAACCCACCGCTTAAAACCTATGATAAAATTGTAAAACAAAAGAATTTGGTCTGTGCTCACTCTGGTCAGTTAACACTTCCAATCGATGTTTAATTAACACAAAATATTAACACTATGTCTATATCTAACTAGGTAGGTACTACACCTACCTAGTAGTCAACGGACGAAATCTTCGCCTATTTTATAGAGTGAATATTATCTTACAAATGTATTTCTAAAAACCAGTAAACAATCGATTTAAATCGTAATCCATGTTTTATGAAAATATTTAAATAAAAATGGTTAAATGAAGATTAAACAATGTCCTCTACTGCGTTTGTATTTTCACGTTTAACTAAAAAACTACAGAATGATTCTTATTGCGATTATCACTAAGAGAGAGTGATACTTACTGGCATTAGAAAAATCTAGCTAACTTAGCTAATACCTATGGATATGATATCTATAGGAATATTAAAGGTCCATTAAAACAGTCTGCTTTTACCTCAAATTGAAGTGTGGTGTCCCTGCACAGACCGAAGTTATGCAGGCGTCTAACAATGGATGCCAATCGATGCGATCCCGACAAGAGTGCACTCTAATCACTACCAACCAATGAACCGAACAATGCAACAGACAGCCTGCCATTTTTTATATAGAACTCTATTAATTGGAGTTGTGGTTTAATATTATTTATTGCGCTGAAGAACTTCAGACGAGACCCCAACCAGCCTTCCGTGTAGCAAGTATCTTATTTTTAAAATTCAACGCTATTGTAGGTACTAACAAAAGCTCAGATTTAAGTTAAAATAACTATATTTTTTGCATGAACGAAATATTTAAAAATAACAGAGCGTATAAAATAAATATAATCGAAAAATACGTTCAAAGGCAATGCTACAAAAATGTTTATAAACGATTGAATAAGAGCGGCCGCCATGTTTTATTCGGTTTTAAAGCCATAGCATTCCGCTTTCCGATACTGAATAATGTCTTTTGAACTCGCTCGCTATGAACTCTCGGCTATTTCCCGTTTACGATTTATTTGCAATGCATCAAGAGGCGGGCCGTTGGTACCCTAAATATCCTCTTTATGCATTTGCTTTCCACTTCACCGCTAATGAAATATGGTAACAGTTATACGTCGATTGTGCTTCTCTTACGTGCAACTACTCGTACATCATACATTGTACGTTCGCGCGAGTGTTCCTCATATTGAAACAGTTTTCATTTTTAGTTTTGAACTCTATGTCCAACGTCGCGTCGATTTACTTGAATTGCAATTTAATGAATCGAAAGGTATACATTTATAGGACGATGTATTAAAATATTAAAAGCGAAATAAACTTATAATTACAAAAAATTAACTTTTGTAATGTGGTATAAATTCCAACTTAACCGCATATTGAGAAGGTAAGTTAGTAAAATTGAGTTTAACTTGCAAATATTGCAAGTTTTAACAAGTAACTAAAATAGACACTACTTAACTTTTAGATTGCTTTATTACGATCAATATAAATCGTTACGCATCATTTCCTATCAGTAATTATAATTTATTCAAATGCGAACAGAACTACTATTTACTGTGAAGACAAATTCGAAGAGGTTCTTACGTCCTTGAGATTATCAATAAGAATTTCATAAGCAACCTTCGGTTAAAACAATAAACCTACCATCAAAAGTCGAAATTGTAACCACAACAGGCGATTGCTTTCCATCACAGTTGAGATACAAATTGCGAATAACCAAATGTAACTGGTATAAATCGCATAATAAATACATTTACCACGCAGCTATTCGATTTTGATATCTATTTCTTGGGTTTAGAGTCTGTTAATGCTTCAATGTATGTAATGTGCATGTGCCCGGGTCAGTTGTTGCGAGGTCACAAAACTAAATATCAACCGGATTTATTCCAGTGCTGCATGGAACGTTATAGTCAAATAGAGCTCTCTAATGGTGTTTTAATTCTCTATATAATATCGATGTAATTTAATTAAGAACAATTAGAAGTATTGTTTTCGAATCCTTATTTCCAAACAATGTTGTGTTATATTTCTCCAAAAAATTCTCATTTCCCCGTACAATATACGCGTTTTGTTTATCAGATATTTTCTCTTTTGTAATAATGTGAAATGGAATTAAATATGTTTATTTACGGTCACGTAGCAAGCATAATAAGGTTCAAAGTTCGGAGTTTCCCCCGACGATATTGTACACTGCGTGGTTTCAAAGCTGACCCATCATTACCGTTCTGAACGACAATTTACATAATGACGCTGGCGAATGTCAGAGAAAGATATCACGCACTCACTGACGTTTTCCTTGTTTTTACATTAATAACTTTCTAAAAAATGCATATCCATCGAGCGTACCTATTCGGCCATCCTTTGTTATATCAGTAGATACCTACTAATAGTTACGGAATTCGTGTCACACGTCCGAAGGTTTTGTCAAATAGAACATACTTAGATAACGAAACGAAAGCGTTTAAAGTTTCTTGCACAATACCAATTTGTTGGATGAATAATACAAAAAGTAATGTATGTTACGTAGTCCGCATAATATCTATTCGGTTGACGACTGTTGCGCAATTCAATGACTTAATTTAACGAAATTCTATACTGACCGCAATACTTTAATAGTTATAATGTATCTAATAGCACCGTTAAATCATCTTTTCGCAATTTTAGTAATATAGCGTTAGTTATTTTTGCCACATTTACATTTTAGATATACATATTATGTATATGTACATATGAATAGAACTGTCATAAAATTTAGTGATAAAGAAGTTTAAACACATCGCTTTCAAGCGTCAAACATTTACCAAATTCTATATCAAAGGACTCAGACTTAAATATATGTACCTTAACTACTTACGAAGTGCTAAAAAAATATTTAATTTTATGTAAATATAGGTATCGCATGCCACAGTTATAAACATTGAACACAGACACGGAACAAAATCGCCGATTGACTCTGCGTGTCGCACACAATTACCACTATACCAGCGAGACATTTTATATGCAATCGTCATTCAAAATAATACGACAGGCTTGGCCGGTAATAAGCAAAGGCGGGAATGTTCTACGGTTCATCAAACACACATCATGTCACGCTTTGAATCCAATTCGTGTTATATGATGAACAAAGAGGGTTTCCGCTTAAAGACTTCAAGATACATTATGTTAAAGTTCTTAAATTCTATAGTCTTATTGTTAGGGTTAAACTTGATCACTCGAACTTAACTCTATCTACATGTTCCTAAAAATATTTTGTTATGTATGTATTTACTTTTACTAGTCCGTTATCTGTTCAGGATCTTGAAAGTTGAATTAATTATATTATTCTTCGAAGTCTTACGTTTACAATGTAACATTTACAATAGTTTACACATTAAGTTTGGCTTTTTTATGTGGCGCTAGGCAATTGAAGGTTCGTCTTATGTTTCCGACCATATGCAGTCGCAAATCGCAATGCTAAATGCCTCACGACTGCGTTGCCGACCTTTAAAAAAAGGAAAGGAATGTTAGGCTAATAATTTACGTTCTTTAAAGCTTTGAATTGACACCTTAGATAAAGCAGGTGATATCTAGACCGTGAATAAACAAGGTCTAAGTAATAATTAATGGTGCGAGGCTCACGTGTCGTCACACCGTAAGTTTAACGCACGTTCGGGGCCATATCGTCCCTTATCCAATTAATTTGATACAGGGTCTCAATAATGAATCAACTTCTTGTTTGCTTGAAGATGTTTTAATTGGATTCTATGAAATGAGCACAGCTATGTTTACCCCGCTATCTTTGTTCGAAAAAGCCTATTAATACGTTAATTTCTTATGAATAGTAATAATTAATTTAAAAAGTATTTTTAGTGTTAAATGTTATATAAAAAACCATATTGAAGGATAAATTAATAATGACAGAAAATACTTATTTGTAATAAGATTTTTAATTATACTAATTTTTCAGATACCTACTGTAAGTATTTCTTAAATTTGAACTCAAATAATGGCATAATAAAGATTATGACGTATACAATGTATTGAAATGTCGTAACATCTCAATAAAAGATTTTTGTGTAAACTATTTTATGCTTATAAACATATTAAGTATACATTATTTATAACATTTTTGCTTAAACTTCGTTCGTGTAAAACGCATCGGACAAGCCGTCGCCTATCGTGACCATTTAAGTAACTTGTCGACCACTTTCACCCCAAACTACAATATAACTATTAGTTTATCGATACAAAATAGTTAAGTTTAACTGCAGCTATGAGATACCGTTAGTAGTTTTGCTCTTGCTATTGTTTTATTTTTACAATCATTGTTTTTTAACCTGGAATATAGTAATTTATAATATCGATATTATCTACGAATATTATTTAAAATATTGAATATTTGCTTATCTTAAGTAATTTACTTTAATTTTGTTTTAACCTTGTTTTAATCAATCAAAATTTATCGCATAATGTGAAGAAAGAAATCGGTAATCTTGCTCCGTGATTTTACCAACTTAACATTTGTTCCCTTTTTTCGATAACTTGCTATTTAATACAGCTTATGGTATTCACGAATAATATGGCTTTATTTGGGAAGACGATTTTAAGAAATCAATTTACATTCATATACTCAATACTCGTATTAGTATTACAGATTAAAATGTTCTTATTAAATCCTCTTAAAACATTGTAAAACAACTGTCACTTATTCTCCATTGTATTATACAGTGCTATCAATCTTATACATTATTGTAATGGAACCTAAATGAGAATTCGCAATACCAAGATAATTAGTGCAATACAATATACCGAAGAGTATTTCGTAAAGTAAACGTTATGACGTGGGCAGAATACTCAGATGCAGCATTGAATTGTTACGATCGATGTTTCGCAAATACCCTCAACTTGGTGCTATATATTTACTGCTATAAAATGAATGTGGATAAAAGTGTTAGGTATATAACATTTTTATCTATACTAATAATATAAAGAATCAAAGTTTGTGTGTTTGTTAAATTGTAAGGGGTAATGTCGGGATCTATTGAACCGATTTAAAATTTTTTTTCACCAATAGAAAGCCACATTATTGTCATAGGCTATATAAAATACCGAATAGGATAATTTACATTATGCCCAACGAAGTGGGCACGGGTCAGCTAGTTTCTATATACATTCGTTATTATACGTAAAGAACATATACTATATTTACTGATACAGATTTGTCATTTTGTCGATATCCAACGACGAGCGAAGTCACGGGTGCGGCAGAGTTCAACAGCATCGGCAGTGATCGTGAAAAACAAATCGTAACTTCCCAAAAATATGATAACGAATAAGTATTATTCATCCAAACTCTAACTGTCCCACATTCTTACATTACGGTTGTAATATAAAACGTAATAATCATTTAGGAAGGCCATTCTACAGACAATACGAGAACAAATTGGATTGCAGTTACCCCAAGGATTGGCGACTGCCGTAATTGGTTATTTGGTTCCCTCCAGTCACGACTCTGGTGAAATTCAACCACAGCAGCGACAGATAATAAATTATGTGAGATTCTTTACGGTAAATTGATAGTGGAATGGACGTACAACAGCGCACTGCGCGCACATTATTGTGAGATTTTAGAAACGACCAAACGTCTTGAAATAAGAAACTCGTACTCGAAAAATAATCTTATTATATAAAAAATGAATCGCAAAATGTTGGTAACTCGATAAATAGCTGAACCGATTAACATATTTTTTTAGAATATTTCTAAATATACGATGATAGTTTTTAAGCAAAAACAATGGTCGAAAGAAGTCGCGTTGAACCAGCTAGTAAATACCTACTAAAGAAGGGACCTTTATAATACTCTTTAACAATGTTATTAGTATTTAAGAATATTTTAATATCGAAATAGTTATTAAATCGTAGTAAATTTCAGAGTAACTATATTAATGACGCCAAATCAATCGACTAAGGAGTTAAGTTTGAAATATTTAAGATTTCTGGTGGCTTTGGCGCTAGGCCCGCGCCATTAGGATGTTGGCAGGTCGCCAGATACGTACGAGGTGGTGTATTCGTGAGCTTAACATTCAAGGAAGTGTCGACTCTAGAAATAGAACGGAATGACGAATGAGAACTAATAAGTACGGAGACTTTATTAAGGATTCAATTAGAACAGTTTTTGTTTATATTTTAGATTAATTTAACTAACAATTTTTTATCTATTTAAGATAATTTGAGGCTTTAACACAACATGTATAAGCAAAAGCCGTTCCTTATATTAAGTACATATAATATACGTAATACGTATAATGTTATATGCTCATAGTTCATAAAAACTTGACACTGAATAATAATGACACATTGACTTTTACCCACAAGCCCAATTTAAAACGTTTTTGGGAATACCAAAATCAATAAATTCTAAACTTGCTTTCTTAAAGTGTTTGACATTTTTTTGTATTTTACCGCTAATTCAAACACGTATAACATACGCTAGTGTAAAGTTTCGCAAGCTAGCTCGAAAGGTATTGACCGACTAACGCTTTGGAGGACGACGCTGTTTACATTACAATACGCGATGGTGAAAATTGCTGACACATTCAAATTTCAATATGATTACTTGTTTTATGATTAAATATGTTTTCTCGATTGATGTGCCATTTATTTTTTTATGACGGTTGGCAACCGAGCTGGAGATTCGTCTTATGGTAAGACCACCTTCGACCATCTTAGCGTTAAAGCTAAGAGTCTCACGACTTGCTTACTGGCATAATTAAGGGAAAAAAGGAAGGGATTTAACGATTAAAGCGTAAATGACAACAGTAAGGGAAAAATGGGCTACCGGTGCTTTAGTACTTAGTAACAATTGAGTTGAATAAATAATTATAAATGCAAAGTAATGCCTCGTATGTAAACATACAATAAGGTAAATAAGCTATTATAATGATTTGTATTTGTTATTGATAAAATTTTCCTGTTTTTAAATGTAATAAGTACTAATTACTACACAAAGGAAAATGTCAACAGTGATTAAGCATTCGCAGAATAACGCACTTATTTGAAATATAAACACCGTTAAACTATGCCTTGCTTTGAAGTAAGATTAATTATAACATCTTTTTATTCAAGACATCAGACGAGATATCCAATACTATTTAACATAACAATACATACTCCTCATAAAAGTTCTTAAGTACACTAGCGACCCGCCCCGGCTTCATTCGTTTATGAAAACCGGATGAGAATCGGTTGCGTAGTCTTAAAGATTTAAGCATACATAGGGATAAAGGTCAAGGTTTGACAGTCTAGAAAGGCTGATAATCACTGGCTGTGTTGAAGGAAAGAGAGCAAGAGGCCGTTCCCCTACAAGATGGACTCATGCAACACAGGACGCTACGGGAGCTTCGTTGCAATCAAGCCATCCAGATGGCTCAAGACCGAAGTGACTGGAAGAAAATGGTGGCCAGGGTGACGCACCATAGTCACGTCCCTCAGTCATGAGGTCACGACGAAGAAGAAGAGGGATAAAGGGACACAGAGAGCGACTTTATACTATGTAGTATACACATTTCTTTACTGTTTCGGAGTTAAAACTTTTAAGTAACTTGTCTATGGGGCAGAGTCGGCTCTCGTCAATGGTCACTAGTGTGTCACACGGCGACCTACACGGACCTCCGATCTGGGCCAGTAAACAAGTACACTACGTTTTCTTGATTCACATACGAAACGACTCCCGCTACGTCTCTATACAATTCGCTTTCCACTTAAAATTTTATAAGGCCGATTAAATATAATATGAATATTGAGAAATAATAATATTGAACGGGCTCTTTGACTTATTTCAATGTAATCTTAAACTTTAAAATACTTGTAATTTCATTGTAAAATTGTATTGTTATCTGTTCATTAATTATTCGCCTATACTTACATGAAATCCTGGCCAATTTGCGTTTAGAAATTATTAAAGGTATGTCAAAATAACGACGCTCTAAAATTAAACACTATACAAGTTCAGAAGTTAAGAAATGATGCTAATTAGCTCAAGAAGCAAGGTTAAGCGATAAGATTTAGGCATACGAGCGCACTTTGCATTATATTGCATACCAAAAATAGTAATTTGCATAATTATATGACGCAACTAAATTGTAGAGAGTCGAGCTCACCACTCATTAAACTATGTAAGAATAATATAATGATAACAGGCCTTGTTAACTAAACTTTACAAAAATATAAATACCTTATTAAGTATATTATTTAAATTATAAAACATATTTTTAATTTTATTAAATGCTTCATGAACATTATAATAATAAAAAAATGTTAATAATATTCTACATACCAACATCGAATTAAAATATGTACTTATATGTCATAGAAAGATCAAGAAATCATGTACTTGGCCACGATTGAAGGTACGATTAATATCAAGTAGGTATGCATTTTAAAACATTATATTATTTGGAATCAATGAGATACCACTTCAATATCGCTTTTTTCTTTTCTTGCCTTCGATCTCTTTATTTTAAAAACTATCCACCAAAAATACTTTAGCACTATTTACGATTGCAGGTTTCAATAATAGTGTCAAGCTATTAATGGTCCTTCGAAGTAAGTAAATTTCTCAGTAAAAATACTTGATAAATTCGTTCTCAATAAATAACCTGCTTACTTTCCACATGGCAGTGAACCAGTTCTGCTTCTCGACTCGTACTATCACTAAACGTGTTTAATTATGTTCACTATTGAGACTCAATTAAGCCATCCGTAAGTTTACCCATGCTTCTATTGTTCTATAAGATAACTGTGTTTTTGTTTGGCTGATAACGCATAATCTAGCAGCTAGATACTTCAACAATTTGTTTAACAAAGGAAGTAGAAACTATTATCATTCCGCAGTTCTATTCACATTATTCTTTCTAAAGAAAAAGTAATGTTTTACAAAGGTCAAAATCATCTGCAGTTACATCATGAAACTTTCTAATCTCGGCTAAGAATGTCCACATTTAAAATGTATTATTTGTTTATCTTATTTTAGAAATACTTTAATGTCGATTGATAAATTAACAGTACAGTCTAGAAGCTACATTATTTTGTTATGTAGCGTTATTTATTTCTATCCATCGCTCCTTAATACCTGGTTTTATCAAACGCGAGCTGGAATGCAGACATTCACGTCTGCGTGTGAGGTCTAGTTGTTTCACACAAAGAGCTCAGATATTATTATCAACATTAATAACACGAAACAATTGTTCCATTACAAAATTATAATAAATTATGCGGAGTATCTGTATCGACCTTGTACCGTAAACATATTAGACAATGAACAAGCAAGGCCGAAATAACTGGTTGTAATAGGAACTGTAATGTTTTATTTAGACCAGTATTGCAGTCGAAAACATTTACATTTTAAATTTGAATATTAACTATATACATATAATTAGATGTATATCCAACCTTTTGTCAAATTAATTCACGTAATTCGATAGCATGTGCGTCTAAAGGGACTGAATATATATTTTTTTATCATAATGCTAAACCATAGTACACGGGAAGTCAAAGTCCCTTAATTAACTGTTGATGGTATTGTCATACTTTTAAGAAATATATTTTCGAACTAGGCAAGTAAGTGGGCAAATAGAAACTGCCGATAAGGCAAACCTGGCTTTACGCGTAACTCGTTGCATACATTATTACGAAATTGATAGATTGCAAAGTAAACATTTAATGCAATAAACTAATAACCAATAAAGTAGGTATGAAGTAATAGTAATATATTAAAACTGATAGTGAAAACCGGAACTCAGTTTGTTTACTTTCTCTAGGCCTATTGATTCAAAGAGACAAAACGCGACCATTTAATAGTTTTATTTCCCTTATATACATAAAGGAACTATGAAAATTTGTAAATGTATGTAAAAGCTCAGCTTTTGTGTAACGATATATCGTAATGTACTAAAAGCTGCAAAAGATTTCAACGAGCGATAAGAATAGTATAGTATTGAAAGGTATAACAATAACGAAAGAATAAATACTAGGTTTCGAGCTCATTATCTAGATATTTACATGTTAACGTCAATCGCCTTTCTCCGAAACAGCGTGTTGAACATCTTAACTGTCGCTCATCGTCAGTTCCAGAAATGGTACAATTACTCTCCATTGTCTCGTGATCAGTTAAACTGCTATGAGATTTCCCGTGGGTGCTATGCGGAAGTTTTAACAATCGCCATTTTTTAGTTTTTACAACTATTTAGCTATACTTTAATTAGTTAACGACAAGAACGCTTTCTGTTTTATGTTATTGTAATGTAAATAGGCAACATGTTTATATTACTCTGGATGATAGACTATATCTCAACATCTAGAACGATATGTGGTTGTAGCAATGAATGTAATGTGTACATACCTGAGCGGTACTGGTTGGAAGGGAAATCTAGGCGCAGGAGGATGTGTGACAAGCGGCGCCGGCGCCGGCGGCGACACGGGCACGGGCACGGGCACGGGCATAGGCACGGGCACGTGGAGCGGCGGCAGCGTGCTGTAGGGGGGCGGCGGCACGCTCTCCAGCTCCGGAGCCCGGGGCGCTCGCCCTCGCCGGGCCCTTCTCCGCCGCGGCTCCTCCGTCTGACATTCCGCACTCGCTACACTCCTCTCCCGTTCCGTTTGCACCGCACTGTTCACGTTCGGACTCGGCACTTGCACTATATTCACATTGCACTGGCTCGGCTCGCCGGGCACGCGCACGGACACGGAGTCGGATTTTCGCACGGGCGCCGGGACTGGCAGCCGCATATCGTGAAATATAACAGACGAGCGCGCATGACGACCGCCGCTCGGCGACTGAGCGCGCGCGCCGGGGAGGA
>DWAJ01000272.1:0-38447 GCA_018238005.1 Eurema mandarina
CCCCTAATAGAGGCTGCAGCGGCGACGGCAGCTCTCTGCTGTCTATCGCTGACGATCGCCGGAGAGAATGCCTAAGAAAATAATCATTTAACATTGTAATTTATAAAATAGAAAAACACAATTCTAACCAAAAGTAAATTGAAATACAAAAGTCAAATTATCGAATACTAATAATAAACCAGAGATCAAATTACCAACTATATCAGATAACAGAAAAATTACATTCAATTTACTATAAGACACATAAATTTCATTAAGACACTTATAAGCTGCGATACGACACAACATATCCTCAACAACACACTTAACAAACACAACAGGACTATCACCAACAGGCCAACGTACACCAATAGGCCAACGTACACCAATGCGCCAACGCCACGTCCACACGTGTTCCACCAACCGCCACATACCTCTGATGGGGCAGCCTCCTGTCCACCGTCAGCAGCGAGGTGGTCTGCGGCTGCTCCTCGCTGGTGTTCACGCACACACTGATGCTGATGCCGCTGACCCCCCCGCCCGCGCCCCCCGCCGGCCAGGCACGCCGCGCCCCCCCGCGCCCTGGCCTTGCGATAAAAAATCCTCCTTCCCGAACTCCTCCAACAGATCCACTCTCCTGTCATCCTTCGTTAAGTCGACATCAGCTAATGCCTTTAGATCCGTCTCAGAGAGTATGCTCTCGACCTGGGCTTCGGTTAATCCGGTGAAGTTCTCGCCGAGTAAGTCCTCGTTGCTGATGTCCAGGCTGTTGTCCATCTCCGGGTTGATGTCGTAGAGATCTCCTAATGTGAACTGTGAGGTGGTGAAGGTATCCAGGCTGCCGGAAGGTGGTTGCTGGGTCAGCTCGACGGATATGGGCGTGTCTAGGGCGATGGGAAACAGATCGTCCGTTTTCTCCGTGCTCGGCGGGGACGGTGGCGGTGTTTTTGGTCGGAAGTGTAGCCTGCAAGCAATTATTTAAAATGTAGAATACAATTTATAGAGAATATGACGGTTGTGTGATAAATTTTGGCTACTAAAAAATCTACCGAAAAATCTTCTTAGTCTTATGCTTTAGGTTTTCAAATTATAATATTAGTTGCAGTAATTTATTTAAATGTTAAGATGCTATAACAACATAGAGACCTTAATTACTTGCAATTAATATTATAACTGGTATTTAGAGCTATTTTCCATATAAAATGAAACTTTAACTGCAACATTTATTTAATATGATGAGACTCACCATTTCTCCTGAACCTCGGTGATGAAACTCTCGAACTCTCTCTCGACGGGATGCAAACTCTCATCCGAGTCGTACTCCGTGCTAGTGCTGTACGCGCGCTTCCTCAACACTCTCCGCAAATTGTTCTGCACAACACTGTCTATCGTCCGCGCACTGACACAGTTCACATCACTATCACTGACACCGTCCGCGTCCACTTTAACACAGTCCGCGTCCATTTTGACGGTGTCTGCATCCATTTTGACGTCATCAACGTCCATTTTGACGTCGTCAACGTCCATTTTAACGTCATCGACGTCCATTTTGACGTCGACGTCGCTTTTGAGGCTGTCGACGTCGTTTTTGACGTTCGTCGGGGGTTGGGCGTCGGTCCAGAGGTGGGGGTGCGTGGACAGGTGCCGTCGGAAGGCGTGCCGCCACGGGTACTTGCCGCCCGAGTGGTAATCTCTGCTGATCTCCTTCGGCGTGCGGAGCCTTTGATTCTCGATGTTCTCCTGGAAAATAATGGAAGATTTAACATTTATAAATTAATATAAGACATTTTACATTTATAGAGTTAGAGAGCCATTCAAAATATGTTTAACGAGCGACTCGCCCCTGCTTTGCAGGTCTACACTACAGAATGTCCACATACACAATGTTCACAGCTTTTTTGTCAACCTGACATTGACCCTGCATTATAAATTTGTAATATCTTCGGAAATATTCACTTAAATTATATGCTGTAAAAAGCATATTGATCTATAATAAATGCACAATTTATTTAAGGTACTTAATTGAATAAGGATTAATGTTGTATAGTTTAAAATTACTTCGTAAATAACCATTTTTTAGTAAAGGATTAAAAATTGCTATGGTGGGTTATCCCTAAGAGATAGATATATGCCATCGCGGACTTTTTTGTAGAATTTTTAAGGTGGACAATACTGTAGTACAAAATTTTGGTCTATCTCGTAGGGTTTAGCCAACGTTTGCAATATAAGTGCAAAAAACGTTCTTTTTAACGACATCACATTAGAAACCTCTAAATTTATCAGTCTTTCTCTACTATATTATGCATGTATAACACATATAAACCTTTCTTAAGAATCACTCTATCTATTTAAAAAAACTGCATCAAAATCCGTTGCGTAGTTTTAAAGATCTAAGCATACATAGGGACAGACAAACGGCGATAGCGAATGTGTTTTATACTATGTAATGATATAATACTTTATACAGATGATTATTATTATTTATCTATACTTCATATCTGTTGACGTTCGTCGACTACACAATGGGTCGATGAACAGAATATCGACGTTTTGTTGGCCTTAACCGTAGGGTGCGGAAGGCGGCGAAGGACGCCCTCACCCCGTCATGGTCACATCGACCTTGTTTCTGAAGGACCTTTACCTTAACTTTCATTCCTTATATTCGTTCTGACTTCCTAAATTAACAGAAATATTTTAATAGGCCACTTTAGTTTTTGACATCAGTTGAATTAAATAAATATATTCTAAATTTAAAAGTATCTATTCTTTCATGTAGTGCCTAACTTTTAAAGGATTCACGCAATACTCGATTTATTATGATAGATATGATAGATAGATAGATAATAATAATAATAATAATCATGGTCCCTTTCATGGTCAAATGCGCCTTGTTATTAACATATTTTGTATTACGCGTAGTAACCTACCTTCCATTTGAATCACTCAATTTATTAAAAGATGAGTAATTATCGAATATATTTTTACCGTAAATATTTAAGATCTAAGCTTACATAGAGATAGACAGACTGAGTAAAGTGACTTTATGTATAATGTAGGAATAATCTTAAAAGGGTGATTTAAAATACACTTATTTTAGCCTAAATTTAAATTGCAAATGTCGGTTTGTAACCTTTCGGATATTTTAGTGTCGTGTTTTCGATTCGAAATTATTTTCCTGTTTTAACGATAATATGTTCAAGCAATTTGTGATATTGAAAGCTTTTTAAAATTCTGATCGTACGACATGTTTTTTGAATATGTAGGTACTACAATATCTAGACTGTTAATCAATAGTTAGTTCCCTGAAAGGTATTAATTACCTACGTGTGATTTTTTTTTTATCTTTGTTATATATACATACTAAAGAAAAATCAACTAAGTCTATATAATAGTTTTAGTTACGTTCTTATCACACGAAATCACTAGGCACTACTCCTATACTCAAATAAATTAAAAACATATATATTTGTGAGTGTAACCTGAATGATAAAAAAATTTACACAGAAAAGAAAATAGACCCAAATATGTCGTCACCCGTTCAACATTATCAGACACAAAGCTAAGGTTTCTTAGCCAAATCGTTATCTACAAGACTACAACATGTACCTACTGAAACCAAAACGGAGGTCATTCACCTCAATTTAGGGATAGCGCTATTGCAATTGATAAGATTAAGATTGAGCACAGTATTTTTGATGATCTTTGCTTTGTCTGTAACCCTATTTCATATCTAGTTTAATACTCCATTATCGCGAAGATTTTAAATCCCTTCAATTAAAAAAGGGGTATATAATATGTGTGCATATTCTACCACAGGGAATAAATAGACTATAACCTCGATTTAAATAAATTAACAGTCAACATTTTTAATAACCCATTTCAGGTTACCTATATAACTTTACTTCGTAGTTAGGTTATAGTTTTGTTTAAATTACAATTTTTATTTTAAGTTAAGTTACGTTAAAAAAAATGTTCATACCGTAAAATGTCGGTAACGTATTGATAAAACATTAAAATATATGAAGATGAAATCGTGTTTCGAGGACGTGACTTATAATTTAATCATTGTTAAATTTTATACAAACAGAACGCAATGATAAAACAATGTTTCCGTTATGCGGGATTTTGTAATTTTCTCGTTTGTAACAAGGAAGACTTCGTATTTGAAAATTAAAAATTATCATACTTTGCCATAGATAAAATTAAATGATATTGTATAATTATTTAATAGAATAATTTTTAGCAAAAATAAACTGATTTGAAAGTGTATAATGTATACTTAAAAGAGAGATAATATATATTTCATTATTGCTATATTATTTAGTATAGGTATAGAAATAATTAACTAATTATTTTTGACCAGTGAATCGGGGTCATCTTTGCAGATCTATTGTTATAGTCAATCTATAACCTAAAAAATAAACAAATGTTATTTTTCTAGACTCGTGAGTAAATACGTCATAACAGTTAAGGCTTTGTTTTACGATGCACTACAATACCAATTTTGTTTCCTCACCGCTTTTATTACTGTTTCACGTTGAACATGTTTCTATTTATTTAGATTAAAACTATATGTCGATAGATACCTTGATCAATATATAATTTGTTTAATAAGTATAAATTACGACTTGGAGTTCTTCAAGAAGAGAGCGTACATCTTTTTAAAAGGTCGGCAACCCACTCTAGAGCTGTCAAGCTCTGCGAGTGTTGATGGGCGGCGATGACCACTTTCCATCAGACATTCTACCGCCTGAACAGTGATGTGCACATGTCAATGTGCTCCGGTCTGAAGGGCACTGTAGCCAGCGTGATTACTGGGCTAATGAGTCTTAACATCTCATGACTCAAAGTGGGGAGCATCAATGTAGTGCACCCCTGCCCGGAGCAAAGTTCTGGGCAGCACTACATTGGTTATGGGCTGGCGTTTCTCTTACCATCAGGAGAACGTCCAGCTCGTCTCACCACTTCATACAATAAAAAAAAATGTCAAAAGTCATCAATATCCATTCAGTAGTTTCTCATTAAATAGTTAGTTACATCTATACATCCCCACTCACTTTAGCATTGTCGTGTTGAAATAATACTATAACTATAGATATTATTATTATTGTAAAGTTCATTTAAATCCGTTAAGTAGCTTTTGCTTCTATTCTATTTATTATAATAACAGTAGGTACTGTGAAGACATAAATTTAATTAGCTTTATGTTTTGTTTATTTTAATTTAAATTAAGCGAACTTGTAAGAGTATTCGTGACTAAGGAAATTGATGCTAAATAGAAAAATGTCTGCTCTTGGAAACAAGTAGGAACATAGCTTTAATAGTATGAAGGGTGAAGACATAATTGTTTCTTTATCAATAATAATATAATAGATGTTAGGTAATTGAAATCTCGTAAGATTAACCTTAAGGTTTCGAAATGCGATTGTTATACAACGTGATTATAATTTTTGTTTAATTGCTTCGTTTGTCTGTGTTAATGATTAATTAAATATGTTACTATGGTGTTTGCGAATAACTTGGCGTTATATTAGAAAAACATAATTTGTATAATAGTTTCAAAAGATAAGGCGGTTATAACAACATTCGATATTTGTATAGACTTTTTTTTAATAATTACTTCAAGTTTAGGTAGAGGAAATGACAAACGCTGCAAATTAAATTAAAATAAATAAACTTCACTGACTTCAAGTAGTACAAAATTAAGTTAGTCGCTTAAGGAACTATACCGTAACTAGGAATTTAAAAAAAATAGAAAATTACCTTCGATTGATAACTACAGTTAATTAACTGGAAATTGCGCAGTTTTCTTCGAACGATAAAAATTTTAAATGACGACTACTGACTGGCCGCAGGTCATTGCCCCATCATGTGTATACTATATGATTTTATGTCCATGACCTATTTGTAACATATGTTCGTTTTATAGCTCCGTTAATGTTATTCCAATGTGTAAACAACGTTATTGTTTTCATATAAAAACTTCGATGTACAATTTATTATTTATCGAGAAATACGCTATACGGAAATGTATGGCTTTAATCAAAACACATTATAAATAAATATTTTTTTGTTAATACAAAATATTTTGGGTAGCATATTTGCTATGGTTTGTTTGAGTTCAAATAAAGAACTGGCTGGCTGACGCGACTTCGTTCGTTGTACAGCCATCCTTACACCTGAGACCTGCTTGTTTCTCTGCTTAAGAACAATCCTCGTATTTCAAGTAATATTCTAAAAAAATACTTTTCGAAATCGGTTTACCTGTTATCGAGTAATTCACTTAGCAACACATTTGGCTGTTCATTTTTATATTATACTAGCGAACCCTTGCCCACTTCATTGAGCATAATGTTTGCAATCATTTTTTAATATGCCTATGACAATCAGCAATAATGTGGCTTTCTATTGGTGAAAGAATTTTTAAAATCGGTTCAGTAGATCCCGAGACCCTTACAATTTAACAAACACACAAACTTTACTACTTTAAAATATTAGTATAGTTATAGACAGAAGATCCAAATAAAATTCAGATTCACACCAAAATAAGTTAATATCTCTCTAAGTTATTAGAATTATAGGATACTTATTCTAGTCTTTCACAATGAAATTCCTATTTCATTAAATGTATATAAGGCCTATATATTTTGCCTACGTGATACCTAACATGCAAACACCGAATGGGGACATGTATACTCTACAGTTCGACATCTCAATTAAAATACACTGAGATAATGTACAAGCTATATTGCACGTATTAAATACGTAGAACCAAACGGGTTTCTCTATATTCTTAAATCTTAAAACAAATCGAGAAAGCAACTTTGTTGCAACTAACATCCCGAGTGTAACATTATGTATTTGTTTTATGTTTTGACAAGTCTATTCACCAGCATATGCCTAATAATTGTACAAACAAACCTGAAAGTATTTAAGATGACACATTAATTAAAATATTTTTGGTTGAA
This sequence comes from Eurema mandarina, assembly GCA_018238005.1. Lineage (NCBI taxonomy): Eukaryota > Metazoa > Arthropoda > Insecta > Lepidoptera > Pieridae > Eurema > Eurema mandarina. The sequence continues at coordinate 6,948 of DWAJ01000272.1, forward strand.
TAATTTATATGTTAGGGATATAAGTGACTATAACTATTTATTATTATTTATAGCAAATTACTAAGGATAGGTTTATTTTATTTGCATTGAACATTAAGAGGACATTATGAATTATAAAGCATACGCAATTTATATTCGTGGTAGTAAATATAGCTTAGTTGTAACATTATCATTTCTTTGAACAACAAATTAGGGCGTACGTCAAAATGAATCACTATGTAAATGTCTGATGACGTGTCTATTGTTTTTTTTAATATATTTCGTCAATTGTTTCAGGTGCCGGCTGTCGTGAAGTACCTCGCCGGTTACGGGTCAGCTGTCGACTTCCACATGATATCCTAGCATTACCGACGCGGGAGGCTGCGTCGAACGCCCGACGATAACTCTCGCATGGACCGATGTTCCAATTTCAAAAATACAAAATAGTGCTGTCTCCTTTTGATTGATAACGTTTTTATTTTTTAATCCATTACGCTCGTCGCGCGCCAGCTGGCCGGTTGATAGTTGATACTTGATAACCAGTGTGTGTTTCGCCGAGCGTGCACGCAGACGTGTTCCGCTAACCGAGTTCCAAGTTCGAACTATTGACAGTTCGTAGTGATTCGAAAATCGAATGTGCAGTGTTCGTTTTTAAAATGCGTGTTGAAGTTCTGTGGTCGGGCCTGGCTTTCGGCTGGGTTGTGACGTTAGTGGGTTGCCATACCCCGGGAAGCGAATTGGAGTCCGTCCGATACGGTCCCGACGAACGATTCGCGAGCGACACATACACTATCGCCAATATTAACATCACGTACGAAGATGAGCACGGAGAGATCTTTACAGACACATCTGAGGTGAGAAAGACACACTTCGAACGTCATTTCGTGAGTAAATTTAGACAAAGCATTAATTCTAACATTTAATATAAATATAAAAAAATTGCAACTAATATTGTAACAAGACGATTTAATTCGAATACTATCACAGGTTTATCAATTTCCGTGTCACGATAAGTCGAAATGGTTTTAAGTAAATAATTTTTTTGCATGCTTTATTTTCCTTCTAAAGCGAGGTCGTTGATATTTTCTTTTAATATTTACTGATACTCTATCTATTATATTAATATTGCTTTTATATTACACGAGTGTATGTTTCCTTTGGCTATTGCATACCTCTTATATACAAAGGATATAATATAAATATTATGTTTAATAAAAACCATAAGATTCATAATAGCGTGCATATTTCAAGTGAAGTGTGGCAAATACATAAATCATTCAGACATAGATATTCATATATTAATATATGTATGTATATGAATAATTTTTATGTTCATGACACAACTAAAATCCCGAGAACGGCTATTTCGATATTGATAATTTTCGTAGTATAGTTCGAATATAAGGATTGTATTTGTCTTGATTAGTAGAAAAACTATTGGAACTATTGATTATGTTATGAAAATAAGGCTTTTGAGATAAAAGCGTGGGGTTATAAACATATTTTATACTGCGACTTACCTCGAAAATTATAGACATTACAAATAGTAATTAATTATTTGATTATAAACATTCAGATCAGGGGCACTATTATATATTTAATCATTTTGTGAAGAGTTGAATTAATTTCGATACAGTTTCAAGGTTTTAAAGAAATTTACCATTTCAATAACATTTTTTATCGATAATTAATCAACCGACTTTATAAAATAAGGAAGTTTTATAATGTAACGCTTATTTTTCGATATATTATAATTTATCAAAATAAATTATTGGTTATTTGTCTTTATACAACCTTATGTAAAATGTAGATACTAAATATTTTGATGATTTTTTACTTCGACTTTAATTAATTTTTGACTTTGAAGATTATTGCAATAACATATTTCATTACCGGCTCAGTAATTAATTTGTAGGACTGTCAATTATTATTAACAAGCCCCGGTTTTACTCGTAGTTATGCATGTATTATACACAAAGCTTTCTTTTGAATCACTATCTGATAAAAAGTCGCATCAAAATCGTTTGCATAGTTTTAAACACTTAAGTATACATAGGGACATATTAATAGAAAGCGACTTTGTTATAGACTATGTCATAAATTATGACAACTGATATTTTGCCCGCTTTTTAAATAAAAAAAACTGTTAAAAATTCACATTTAAGTGGTCTTTTTACCCTTTTTTTCGTTACAATCCGTTTTACTCTCGACTGTTTGTTTTCCGAAGAAATAACAATAAAAATAAAATAAATAAAACATGAATCTATACCTTTACTATATAAAATTATAAAGCTGAAGAGTTTGTTTGTTTGTTTGAACGCGCTAATCTCAGAAACTCCTGGTTCAAATTGAAACAATCTTTTTTTATTGAATAGACCATTTATCGAGGAAGGCTTTAGGCTACATAACATCACGTTGCGACTAATAGGAGCGAAGAATTAATGGAAAATGTGGAAAAAACGGAGAGAATTATTCATCTTTGAAGGCTTCCTTTGCGTGCGCTGCGAAAACGGTTCAAAAACCAAAAAATATGTATGAAAGAATTATTCCTCTTTAATAATCTAAAAAAAAGTATGCGACAGTATATGTCTATCTTCTAAGATTGACTCACTATAACATAATAATAGAAATAGATCCGACGGGGATGAAGTCGCGAGCAACAGCTAGTATACTCGTATAATACAAAAAATTAAAATTATTTTTTTGTTTACAAACACCGAGTGAACGCACTCTGAAATCGGTTTGGCTCGCCTTCAAATTGGGCCTTAGACATTGTTGCGATTATATTTATCAGTTGTTAGCCTCAAACAAAAATATCTCGTCATGTTTCTCACGTATGTAGGTACTAGTAGGTAGTATGATGGGAACTTTGATAATGTTAAGATAAAACACGAATACATACTTATATTTATGTTGAGTAATCTCACTAGAACTTGTGCCATTTATTTTTTTAACGAAATTATTTTAATTCTAAGTAGGTACTATCTATACCCTTTTTATTGCACAGATATTTTTTTGACTACATTTTTAATATTCTATCTTAATGTTTTTATCGCAACGTTACGGTACTTAAATAGTTGTATGTAAATATGAGATATTTTTCAACGCTTATACAATTTTAGTACAAGATTATTTTTTTAATTACTAGCTTCGACCCGCGACTTTGCTCGCATTAATTTAAATTAAAAAATATAGCAAAATAAGGTTATGTTCTTTCTCGTACCTCAAAATGGACAGAAACGGTTGGTTTCTCTGTCCCTATATCCCTATGTATGCTTAAATCTTTAAAACTGCGTAATCGATTCTCATGCGATTTTTAATAGATAGAGTGATTCACGAGGATATGCATATTATATGCGAGCGAAGCCGAGGCGGTTCGCTAGTATAAGTCGCGTCACGAATCGTTAGCGCTGAACGAAACCTGCGCAGAAGTCAAAAATAAGGTATCGAGGGGACGGCATCGTCGGACGTGATCGGCAGACGTGATCGTCGGGTGCGCGAGCGTTGATTTGTTCCCACAGTCGTGTTGTCTTTATCGCACCAATACGTCAATTACGAGCGCGATTCTACCAATGCGCAGCTATTCTCGTCCAGCGTTAAACATTCGTGACGCGACCTATACCTACCTATATATAAGATTTAGAAACAATATCTCTATGTAGTTATCATCCGCATAATTATTATATAATATAAAGATGCTAAACAGGTAATAATCGTTATTGACTAATCTTATCGCTCTTATCACATGGGTATATTTTATTTAATTCCTCGAACAATACAAATGCTTAACTTTATAAATGTTACGTAAATGTTAAAATATGTTCTTTTTACACGATACGGGAGGTGCAAGGGTTTGGCAGTGCAACATTCCTTCGTGACGTCACAATACATATTTACTTACTAGCCGTTGCTCGCGACTTCGCCCCCGTCGATTTCTTTTTCCATTATTTCTCCTATTAGTCGCAGCGTGATGTTATGTAGTCTAAAGCCTTACTCGATAAATTGTCTATTCGATAAAAAATATTTTTTCAATTCGTACCAGTAGTTCCTGAGATTAGCGCAACAAACAAACAAACAAACTCTTTAACTTTATATATGAATATAGATATGAACAGACAAATGTTCCTAACTGTAGAACTTGATAAGAATTAAACTGACATCGATAAATCTTTACATTAGTATGTCCCTTAATGTACGAAGGTGGTTTTTTTTTAATTTTAACTTCTAAAGCAAGCCTTGGAAGCCTTTCAGCGTTTTCCAATTACAGCATTAGAGCGTATTATGCGGCGTAATGCTAAACGTTGAATGTTGAAATGAAAGTAGTGCTTTAGCTTTATGCGTGCAATTACATGTGAAGAGACAAAAAATCAACCATTTTCTCTTTATTGAATTTGAAAATTGTTATTGGAAAACACTGCTTGTATTCCTCAAGTATACTTTTTCAAGCTCTAGGCACTATCTGACGCTAAATATTCTCAAAATTGGTTCATTGGTATTTGGTAGATAGGCGTATCAGACTGTCAGACAGATAAGTCACATTCGATGTATTCTGAAACTGTTATTGAAGGTTAATATGTAGGCCATCTTAACGAATATAGAAATGTTTATAAACTGTTTTTTATATACAAAGTAGTCATATTTATGATGATATGAGTGATTCACGACTTATAATATAAAAAATTTTATAATCTATACTAATATGATGAAGAACTAAAGTTTGTGTGTTTGTTAAATTGTAAGGGGTAATGTGAGGATCTACTGAACCGATTTTGAAAATTCTTTTGCCAATAGAAAGCCACATTATTGCTGAGTGTGATAGGCTATATAAAAACATCGATAAGGATAATTAACATTATGCCGAACGAAGTGGGCACGGGTCAGCTAGTTATATAGAGAAAACATAAACAAGAAAAATAGAAATATGAAAGTTCTAGTTAGCTGTGTTATTTGTTAATATAATATAACGTAATTTTTTATTAAAAAGTTATTATTTATAAAAAACAGATTCTTACCTTTGGCTTGTGGTTTTTTCTTTATGTACATATTGTTTTTGAAATTAAGTAAATTTATTATTACTAAACGTTTAATTAGTACCAGTTTAAAAACAAAATTTAAGCAAAAAGTAAAAAAAAAACAAAACACAACCAACAAAAATTCGCTAATTAGAATCTGGTAGTATTTAATGACCATAATTGTTTTGTCTTCCAAACTAAACGTAAAAAATACGGAAGTGCGTAAAATAATAAAAAATGAATAGGCCTTTTTTAATAAGAATAAAGAAATAAAGTATGCTTACAAATATAACACTAGCCGTTACGCCCTGTAGCTTTTAAATACTATTAAAGTTGGACCTTTTTAACTGACTTCACGAACCTTCTCCGGTTTATATAAGCCTATTGTATGGAAAGGACAACTGAGTTGGATGTTCCCTAATAGTAAGAGACCATCTCCGCTTATTAACAGTCGCAGATGCATAGCCGACCTTTAAAGAAAGGGAATAAAAATCCTTATCAAGTTAACTATATTTGTACACACAGACAATTTTTTTTATTTTTTAATTCGAATGATAGTTCCATAAATTAAACCAAACTCCTGACTACATTGATGGTATATTTAGAAGAAGCTATATTACCCGCAATAAACCGACTATTTTAAAGCTGACCAGCGCCGTTATTAGATACTAATCTTTTAACACCTCATTTTCTAAATCGCGTAAATAGATGGCGCAATGGAAAATACAGACTGCCAAAATATAACCCTTTTCTATTGGTATAACTGTATTCTAGTAAAGGAGTGATAGTAGTCTATATAAAAATAATAATAATTTATTTATTCAATCAATACAATAGATACAATCTAAAATATTCAATACAATAATTTCAATTCGCAGTGACATTGTATTGAGTCTGGTGCCTAAACTAGGCTACAAGCCCGTATTTCAGGACACCAGGCCCGCCCGCAGATATTAACAGTTATTGAGACGATATGAATGCATTTAGTTTTATAAAAAATGAATCTCAAAATTTGTTGGTATGCGCATAACTCGATAAAAGCTGATCTTACTTACTTAATTCTCTCTATAGAATATTCCTGGATATACGAGGACAGTTCTTATGCTAAAATAAATAAATATTTTCGGGACATTTATACACACCGCCATCTAGTTCCAAGCTAAGCAGAAAGCTTGTGTTATGGCAACTAGATAACGGAATAAATTACATATACATACTTTTCTTTTGTAAATACATACATACAATACATAGCAACACCCAGACCCCAGAAAAATACAAATGTTAATTACAAAATATATTTTTCCGGTGTGGGGATAGAACCCACGACCCTTCGCGCAGAAAGCAGTTGTGCTACCACTGCGCCAAGTGGTCGTCAATAGAAAGTAAAGAAATTCGACATAGTTTATATATATTTTTTTATATGATTGATAATAATAATTTCATAACGTAGAACAGTTTTAGAGTTTCTTTTTCTATACCTATTATAAATTATACAAATAATAAAGTTGACCATTGTAAATAGGGTTTTATTTGTATTTCAGGACAACGAACAAAACGTACACTAACATTAATGAAGAAGAATGATTGAAACTTAGAATCTCATATTAGAACAGTTAAATTATAAGTTGGCATTGCTTGCCAAGCGGCTGTTACGACAAAACTTTATTAAACACTAACGTAAACAAAATAACTAAGCTCGAACTTTGACTTAATAATATCATCATAGAGTAAAATGATTATATGATATAAGATGTGTCCCCCGGTTTCACTAGCATAAAATTCAATCACGTTCTTCACAACACAGTTTATACGCAACCTGTAGGTATACGAAAATAACGAAAAATTCGGTTTTGACTGTTTTACTTACATTTAAAATATGGTTTAGTCAAATAACTCTGTTTACATTATATAAGTAAGTTTAAATTTATACACGTTTAGAAAGTACGAAGTAATATCAAATAAAAACGAGATTCCTCTCTGTTTTATTTAAACATTACATTTACCTCAGCCAAACATCGACTTCCAAAGATTTAGTCAAGATAAAAATTAATGAATCTTATCAGTAAATGTAACATTATTAAACCAAGTTTCGTGGTTTCCTTATGTTTCATAGTGTAATGTTAGGTCAAAAAAGCGTAGTAATATTAGGAACGCCCACATTATGAAATCACACAAACCATACTGAGATATAATATTGTACCTGATTTCAATCTACGTATCCCGTACGGGTAGTCACTAGATCGTTTGTGTTTTAAAGGTCTTCTTTGCTACGCCACGACGCCATTGACTAATAGGAAATTTCCAAAAACGACAAACTAAATTCCCGCCGAAAATAATGAACGAAAAACCGTTTGTGCATCTCCTAACTCTTTAACACGGGGCTATGTTAGTAGTGCTGTGTTAAAAATAAAAGTCATAGTTTAATCCAAACCGAATAGGTAAAAAAAAACATTTCACTCATTCTACGACTGTAAATATACATTATTCGTAGTGATGACGCAAAAGTTTTTAAATCTCACATAAAATTGGATAAATTTTTAAATGCAAATAGTTAAGAAACCTGTATTAAAATATGTATTACTATACACTTTTTATGTATACACAATATCTACGTTGTATGACAGATCATATTTTAATGAAGTGAAAAGCACATTTTGTCCAATTAACTTGCAAATAATTTTTTTACAAGCAACTTAAAATGGAACCATAAACATGGCCGTCTGAAATAAACACGTCATTCCGTATTTACTAAATACTCGTCCGCTAACGGCAAAACCTCTCTTATCGAAAACTCGATAATTGTGTCCATTAGCCGTATTGTTTTCGAATAACTAAAACTGGCAATCAAATCGAATCGCAATTAAAACAGTCAATTGCCAACTTAAATGGTATAATTATATTGTACCGTAACAATGGCGTTTAGTATGATGACGTACTTTAGCAAACATTTTACGGTGCCATTCATAGCTGTTATTATCATACATCATCAGGTCATCGATGTTTACGGTGGCTTAATCATGTCACTGAATGGTTGGCTATATTTAATACAAGCTATGTTCCGCTATTGTACCCAGAAAACTGATCATGTATTAACTTTCTATTATTATTTCTACCACTTACAGTTAATAAAGAGTTGTCCTTTCTCCAGCTGTACGCAGGAGTCTGTAGGTAACATTGTATAAAAGTCTGTTCAGTAGATTAGGCTTCAACGCATGACGGATAGACAAAGTTTACATCCTGTTTATAAATATAATTAAAACATACTTTTATGAAGATTAATTTTATAAGTTAGAAATAATATTATTTTGCGGTGTATACATTTGTAATTCTGAAATCGAGTCTTGAAATAATAATTTATATTAAATTTTGTTCTTAATCTTATCTAACTAGATAACTACCTAAAAATGTGATACCCTACTGTACCTCGGCTATTTTATTATCTCAATTCAGACCGATACATTCATTAGCCATTTGTCGCAAAGAATACGTTATCTCCACGTCTAAACTTTTGTCATGCATTATAAAATACTTCAGCGTGAAAGCTCATAAAAGCCCGCTGAAAAAGGTTGAGTTATGCTGAGGCACTATGTATTGTGGCTATATAAAGTTAAAAGTATTTACATAATGTCCCCGTAATGGGTTCAGGCCGTAAAGTGTGGTGGGCCTCACTTATGATTTTATAACCGAACGACGCTTTTATTTGCGATGAAACCTTTAAACAAAACTTGACCAGAAGCCACTGAAAATGGAAAGAAAGGATTTTGTCATACGTATGTTTATTTAATAGAATGAAAGTTCTGATTTGATGGAAAGACTTGGACGTAAAATATCTTCTTTCATACGTATGTATAGCTTTAGAGTGTGGGCGTACCTTCAATTTAATATTTTTATCATTATTATATCAATATGTCTCAAAATAGATTTAGCATTATAATTTATACGTTATCCATTTATTAGTAGAATTTAAGTAATATCTTACTTAAATTCTACATTTCAAACTTCATACACCTTTTATAACGTCATTATTTAAGGCTCAATTCACATCGCTAAATCCGTGATTTAAGCTAAAATGTGTAGTATAAAGGTCGCACGTCACTTGCGTCTACGTGACCGCACCCTAAGGAGGGTGGACAAGGGACATTATGATTTAATCAGAAAGAGAAAGCCCAACCGGGATGTCCCAAATCTCATTATAAGCCCATATATCTCTGAAATGGTATGAAATGAACTCAACGCATTTATTTTTAAACGCTGGATTCGTTAAAAATAAATGTGATAGCGCTGCCCCTGACGCCAAAATGGTTTTCGTTTCCACGTTAAGGATAATTTCAAGTAATTTATGTTAACAAAAATTATAATGCGTAAATAATTAAAAACACGAAGTCTCTCATTTTGTAACAAACAAAACGAGTTTAAACTCGTTATAGAGAATTCTTATTATTAATTAACGTCGAACCAAATATCAAAAGCGAGCCGTTTAATCAAATATAAAAATAAAATGTTCATTTACTGGTGTAATCAAAGAGTTCTCTATAAATTAACCTTTCTCGAGGAGCTCGTGTTTCAGTATTTACGTAAAATTGAGCTTTACGATGTTCTGTGAGTAATTACTGGAGACTGTCCTCTCGCCTTAATGACACGGTGGGGACTCAAAGGTAGATGGGAATCTAAGCGCGGAGTACTTATTAAAATTTATTTTGACTAACCCTTGTGAGCGTCCAGCCTAAAATAAAGCGGTTATTCGAGGAAATACTGCTAATGCTGTATGAATATCTCGTGAAGATACCTTTTAGGTATGTTGTATTGAAAATTTTGGTTGTTAGCAATGTTAATTAACGCAATATTCGGAAAACCCGCTCGAATACTAATCCAGTCACAGTGGACGATTTTTATGAAAACCGCTGTTACAAGCTCCAACGTAGATTTTATTTATATAATATTTATTGCAAGGAATATGAGCCTACAGTTATACATTTTAATTATTTTTTCACTATATTGTCTTTATTAGTTGTGCCTCTCGGTTTTACCCCGCTTCCGTTCCCGTAGCAATACAAGGAGATACATCATCAGTATTACAAGGTTCAGCCGAATAATTAGTATTATTAGTAGATTTTAGGTGTCAAAACTCCATGTCAATAACACATCCATACATCCCATCGTCAGATACAACGTTACATACATATATCTCTTATCCATCTAGCCTTAAAGTTTTTCATTTATAAGTTGAAAAGTCATTATTCGATTCGATATTATATTCAAAATTACTAGAACTACACAATCAAACTAAGATATATTTATCGTACTAAAATAACTATATCAAATACAACAGCATAATGAGTTTATTTAAGCATTAAAAACTTTTAGTTTATATAATAGTAATGTAAATAATATGAAAGAAAATGTAAACTAATTTAATACCGTGTAGCATAATGGAATCGCTTTCTAAATTCTAGGTCAGCGTCTGTTTAGTGGCTCTGATCGTGGGTTATATACTTAATCCCCCGTCCAAATTCGTACGTAAAATTTTAGTATTTTAGGAGATTAATATTCATGACAAATTACCTCATAATGCAGACTACATTAAATAAGATATCATATTAAGTTAACACGGCCTTTTAGTGTTATGAAGGCAAAACTGTTTTGTGTAGCGGATAAATATTGGATTAGTGTTGCCGTATTTGTTTTGCTGTCGGTACTAACCAAATAGCATAACCATTTGGACTGCAATTAGTTGCTTATAACTGAAAATTAAACTGAATATTAATGTGGACATAATATTTTCAAAAACTATTAAAAATTTTTGGAATAAATATTACATATAGATAAACATGTTTTTTTATTATGTAACTTGATGATGTTTATTTGATGTGTGTCATTATTTCTAAACAAAGTATTATTTCTGAATAAATCATTATTATTTTGAAGATTTAGTATGAAATTGATGTGAAGGATGTGAAGTGAACTATCAGAGTTTCTTGCCGGTTCTTCTCTGTAGAAACTGCCTTCCGAACCGGTGGTAAATGTTTTGTAATAGCATGACGATTCAAAAGTGTTACTTTATGTAGCCTAATTGAATAAAGATACTTTTGACTTTGACTTTGAAGAAACCGCAGATATTAATAAAAATTAAGAATTGTGAGATAACTAACACAAGATAATATAATATAATCTAAAACTCTTGAAACAACAATAATAGTAAAAGTAATTAAAAAATAATCCATCCTAATTGATGATTAAGTATAGTTGGCAACGGTATTATTAAGTTCTCTTAACCCTTATTAAAATATTCATACTGTCAAAATTCACGACATGGAATTGTGATAAGGGACTAGAATTAATGTTATCCTTCAAAGTTACCTTCCTAACGAGAGGCTGTTTTACGCGGACTCGAGGGAGCGGGGCTCAGACTGATGTTTATGATAGCCATTGACCATTTTAACCCTTTCCGCCAACTTTTACATGAGAAAAACGTGTATTTTTTGGTTTCAAATGTGCTCTTTAACGTCGAAATATATTAAGTCAATGCTTGTCATTATTACACGATCGTTGGTTTATTAATAGGTTTATTAAGCATCATTTGATGACGTTTTAGAAAATATAACATATAATTAAATAAAAGTCTAAATAATGTTACCCTTTTTAAATTCATTAAAGGTACAGAATGTTTTGAATAAAGCCTATATAGTTTGTAAATAGTGAATACATTTAGTACAAACAAGTGATGTAAATCAAAAAGTTTAGAAAGTTAAAACTTGAATGGGTCGAAAACGTTTTATTTTGACTTGTGTAATTTCAATTTTAAAGCTTACAGAGGAGACGTCGTTTGTCCGCAGTTTATAAAAGACCCAACAGCGTATTTACGTATTAATTAGAAAATACGAGAAAATAGTTAATTAGTTTGTGGGAAGTTTGGAATTGAGATTAAAACGAAAATTTCTGGACTCTGTTCTGTTGGAGCATACCTACTTGGCAACTTTGTTAAGCTAGCGCAGACTCAAATGCAAAAAACTGTTTGATACAATAGTAAATTTTTAACGAATATAGTTACACGTTCATACACAACAAATTGCGAATAGTGATGGAAATGAAAACAGGTAAAAATATTCACACAACACTCTTGTACAGGTTTCATTATATGAATAATGAAGCCTGCATGTCATACTAAAACCACATCCGTGTTATATGAATAATGTATGCCTTATTATATTTTATTAAAGAACACCTTCGATTAGAAGAATTTAATCTGGAAATGTTAGTAGAAGTTCAGGTTTAAATGGTGAGAAACTTAATAATAAATAACAGCAAATACGTTTTTACTATATTTTAATTGATCGATACAAAATTTTCCAAGCAATGATATTTAATTTTCGTTTAAGACTTTAAAAGTTGTAAGTTATTTATCAAATATTTATATTAAGGGCTAGTCTAATTTGAAAAATAGTTAAGCTTAGATCATATTTTACAATACCTTAAATTGGATTGGATTTACACAATAAAATAATATTTAGCATTTATATGACGTTTTTAAAACAATTGATACTGTTATTTGAATATCGGAATTTCAAATCTGCGGTATATCGCATATTGACGAGTGCTGCATATTCTGATCGTGTTAGAAATTAGCATAGCTATACGAGAGTAATTTTCTTGTTTGCTTGAATCTTATAGCAGAAATAATAGACTTTTCGTTGAACATTAATTATTTTATTTAGTTATCTTTGTACAGATTTTAGTAAATTTTATTCGGCCATTTAAAAGTCTGTGGACATGTCCATCGACGTTATGTGTAATCAAAAAGTTACATTCTCTTTCATTACGTAATATAATTGGCAATATTGTTCCATAGTTTAAGAAATTCTATTTTAATCTCACTAATTCATAAAATATACCTCTTTATAATCTTAAAATAGATTTACCATTTAATAGGATTATGTTAGCATTTCTAAAAATAACTTTATGAACTTTACATAGCATAATAACTTGTTATGAGAATATTAAATCAAACCCAAAGCATATTAACCTATTTCGCAACTGTATCGTGTACCGTCAACAAAAATAGATAAATCTTCAAAATAAATACGAAATAGGAGCAATCTAGCAATTCGGTTCCGGACTTGGCATTTGTATTCTAGCCGCATAAAGGATAATAAAGCTATAAAATTTTATGCGATTGTTGTAGTGTGTTTTGTGCATGTACACGGTACTGTCAGCATAAAAATGTTGTGTAATGTGAGTCGCTTAAGTTTTAGCTATGCAAATATGTTTCATTGCATAAAACGTTCTCATGGAGTACAAAAGTGGCGTCTTCATAATATGGTTATGAGATTATTGTCAGGTCGTTTAGGAACATATACGAGTACCTACGTATACCTACTATAAATCTTAAAGAATTTTTCCTTATACCTTTTGACACTAAAAGAGCATTTAGCAGTTTCTTGCTGTTTTTTTTTGCGTAGAAACAACCTTCTCAGTCGGTGGGAAATGACTGTTTTGCGATATCATGATGTTTTAAAAATGTTACTTTATATAGCCTCATTGAATAAAGATATACTTAATTGCCTTAGGTGTAACCAGTATCAATATAATAATTATCAGGATGTATGCAACGATTGTGGGTAAAAGCATCGTAGCAATTGCAATATAAAACAGTGGCAGGATTTCGAAGGAAGACTGCTAGGACTTAGCTTGTCAGCATCAAGTATAGACAGACCTGAAACCGCTGGGAGCTGTTGTACGCTAGTAAAAGGATTTTCGAACAGCTGAACTGTTAATGAACTTAAAAGTGTTGCAACCGTGTAAACGGTTTCGGTATTGTAATTACGTTCCAGAGAAGTGTTGTCGTTGGTTTAATATGGTTTACGTGTTTAGAAAGGGTATTCACAATGAGTTTAAGCAAATTAACTTTGGAATTTATAATCTTTTATATAGATATTTAAAGTAATATTATAATGATTAGTTTATATTTGATTCAATATCACATTTAATACATAAGATATCGTTTTACAGTCGACTAGCTGAGGCACACGGTTTGGTCAGCGACGATATCGTTCCAGTAGCAATACCGCGTTACATACATTCAAATTAGTATCATGTGTATTAACCCAGGGTTTATACTATAGGCAAGCTAAACGTAATCCATTTAATTTCTTTTTAAAAGAAGAGTAACGAACAACTGTACATCCTCAGAAACTAATCGTAATCTTAAAATCTTAAAGACATCCAATGTCCAGGCGGAGCGATATAATTCCACTTTCATCGAAAAACTTTTAAAATATGAAATGAGCTTCGATTATATAAAAATTGAATAAATTTTATAGATACAGAACTTATCATGTAAATGTAAAGGAATTGAGGTGAATATTCTCACTTCGTTCTATGAAAGACTAGGAATTTTAATATTAAAATGTCGATAAAATTGCGAATTTGAATAGTTTGATTTCCATTCTTTAACATTTTAAACCTAACTCAAAGGATTAGTTAATGGATTTTTATTTAATCATGACCCATTTAGTTATCTATATAACTTTATTAAAAGCTGTCTATAAATAGTATATTTTTAGTTTAACAAGTTTTCACTTTAATCTCTATATCTCCCCCAGGTGGGATTGGTTAATTTATTTTTAGCCAATCCGACTTCCTTGGAGGCTAAACTAATATATAATCTTGTTATGTTAGGAGTTAAAAGACGCTAGTTTAAGCTGTAAGTTATGTAAGTGGGTCCTATGGGGATGGCATGCTCATTATTGAGCAAATCCCTTTTTAAAATAAAGATTAAAAAAAAAATATCTCCCCCAACTTATTCAGAAAATAAAGTCTTTCTGTTCTTATATGTTTCTGTAGACTTGTCTATGTGTCTATCGCAGCTAAATAAATAAAACAATTTTTAAATAGGGACGTTCCAACGTCTTATACCTAGTTCAAAAAAAATAGGATACTAGTAGGTTTAAGATATTTTATTCGTTTATCTGATCATAGCATTGCGTAAATTCATAAATGGTTCTATAATACTTTAATATACGCAGGTTACTCACATATAAATAAAAACGTTCGTTCAATGTATCAAGTTGCATAACCTACCCGAGAACTAATGGCCAATGCATTCTATAAATATTCCCCATAATGAGTTATTATAGCTTCCCCTCTAGTAAGGATCATACAAAGCACTACCCTTAATCCAACCCTAGCTACGTTATTGAACGCAGTTTAATGCTCGTTAGGAAAATATTCTGAACAATTTTATACTTAAAACAACAATGTAATCCAGCAATTGATATCGATATCTTTTGTTTTTATTCTTAATTATGCTATTCTCTTGAATCACTCTATTTATTATAAAAAAACAAGAGAATTGGTTGTGTAGTTTTAAATATTTAAGCCAAATCCCAGTGTATGATTTATAAGAAAAACATGTCAACAACTTTCCATTGTCGATTAAATAATTGTATCTCACAAACTCTTTATTATGGTTAAGTTTTAATGTTCAATAACCTATTAAATTAATGGACACGTATTATTAAGCACGATAAGGTATACTACGATGGCCTATATCGCTAGGTATTATGAAGCTATGTTTCATTCATGAAACAGTAAATCAGTTCAATTATGTCGTAATAAACGTCATCATGACGTAATGTTACAATGGCCATATTGCACAATACGCGTATATGTTATACTGTGACAATTTGAATGGTCACAGCATAATAGACTATTATTCTATTTTTAAAAGTCTTAAGATAGGTATTAAACATCATCAAAGTACGGTCGCTATATGATTAGTATATTAGCACATTTTACATTACGAAACATCAGATTTAAGATACTTTTCATCTTGGAATTAGTGGAACGGTCTGCATTTTGAAATGACTATTGATAAGATTAGTTTGTCCTTCCGGCACGTAAGTATCGTGTATCACTTAAGATGCTTACTCTACATATAAATATGTTTATTACTCTTTCACGCAAACACTAATGAAAGCATGGCTGACATTTGGAATTCAAGTAGACCCTGTAGGCCCCGTAACATGAGTATGTAAGTGAGTACCTACTTATTCCGATATATTTTTTGGAAAAGGAAACTATGGGAGTAAAACCGCTTGATACAGCTTAAAACATGTTTTTAATAACCATAACCATAAGAATTTTGAATTGATTTCTTGTAAAATATTCTAATTTACATTTTTAACCCCCGACGCAAAAATAGGGGTGTTATAAGTTTGACGTGTCTGTCTGTGACAACGTTACACGTTACAAAGTTATGGGGGGTTAAAGTGGGGAAGAAAATCCGAATGTGTGCAAATATGCTCAAGTGGGGTATCAAATGAAAGGTTATGACTTGTTGACATCACTAAAAACAACGACTTTTATAAGTTTGACGTGTCTGTCTGTCTGTCTGTCGGGGGTTTTTAAATTTTTAATTTAATATTATTCCTTTAAAAGAGTATAACATTTTTTTAGTTCCCACTGTTTAAGGGAAGATAGTTTGCTCTCGATACCCCGCAGCTTTATTGAGTCCATCTAACTTCGTAGTTGAACAAATACTAAGAGACTAACTTGCACTCTGATGAAACTTGTTCATGTTGAAAATTATATTACAATCAAGGATATAGTCGGACGGTAGTCTGTGATATTAAGATCATAAATGTATGATTGTGCAGTTGGAAATGTTAATTCATATATTAACTTCGCTATTTTGCTAAGAAGTTGCGGATATTTGTACAGAGAATATACCGCGATAATATTAGACGTTATCATAATATATCATAATATGCGGTTTTATTAGAAAATTATGAAATATGTTAATTCGCATACAATTATATATATTTGTGAAGTGTACTTCTTTCATTGACATTACTACCTTTCTTCCATATTTTTGATTATTGGAAACTCATTCAAGAATATTTTAAACCAGTAAGGATAATGTTTTCATAAAATTTATTCTCCTATATCCAGTTATATTATTTGAAAATGTTAAAACGTTTAGTTTTAAAAATCTGGTAAATTATAAAAAAACATCTTAAAATTAATTAATTAGCATTTATTACGTGGTACGAAAATAAAGGCCAACATGACGCCTACACTATGACATCAAATTCGTTGCCATACACTATGTTTATTTTGTATGTATATTGTATAACTTAATCATTTAATGCATTTTTCTTTCTGGACACTTCCTTGAAGCAGTTGAGTTGATACCCACCGCTGTATACGAGATATTGTATTTCAATTAATAACAATTATTATATTATGTTTACAATAATAACACCTTTTGAAATAAAAGTCACGAAGAGAAAATATTATTTGAAAGCCGACAACCAACATAGAAAAGAACATAAAACAATAGACGCGGTCGAAAACGTTCGACGTGTTGCGTGTTCTCCTTTTTGAAAGAAGTCGGTTAAAAATAGATTCAAAGAAAAAATATCCCGAGAGAGTTGTGTAGTATGCTGTGCCGTCAGTTAAACTGGTGCATCTGATCACTATGGCATACACAGGGGACACGTAGAAATTTGAAAAGAATGTCCTCAATCGAGTTGACAACAACTGTCAACCATATTCGTCTGCTCCTTAACATAACAAGTCTGAGGACGTATTAAAACCACCCGTAATTATAATTTGAAATGGTATAATAAGCAACTAAACGTTAAGATAAGATTGCTTTGCGAAAATACCTAGTGTGTAATAATTATTTTGAGATCAAATATTACTTTGGTTCTGAAAATTCATAGTTCGATGCCTTCATAGATATGCTAATGATAATTGTTCTTAACTTTCGAACGGTTTCAGTTAGTATTTATGTTCTATCCTAATCTTGACACCAGCTGATTACTACACAGTATAGGTAACCCTTGTTATAATATTGTATCATGTAATTCTATTTGTATACTCACTATGTAATGTTTGAATACTGCTACTAAAGAGCATATTGCGACGCGTCTTAACACACCGCATACAAAAATTGGCGTTTCATTTTGCCGATTGCGATCCAAAGCACTCTTTGTAATAAAAAGCCGCGTAATTCAGCTAGCGACACGAAATTGTTTCCACGGTAATATCCTTCGAGTGCAGGCAATTTGAAAGTCGCTAACAAAACTGAATATTGCACGATGTGACGCAGCTCTGATTTCTGTTTGTACCGATTCGAAAACGTTGATTGCCTTCAAACAGCGAACGTTGAGGAATCTGGTTGTATAAAGGAAATACAGGCTTCGATTAAATTAAAACGAATAAGAATAGAATACTGCGAAAACGAAACTAACATATATCGTCAATGGCTAAGTACATAAAAGACAAATCACAGAAATTTACCGAAATATCATTGTCAGTGCATCAATATAATTTTTTGAAAGGATCAACACCGCAAGCTATTTAAAAACCTTATTTCTTCTATTATAACCGATGACTGAGAACTATGCATTGACGTTGTTTATATTATTTATCACTATGATAAAAATGGAAACTGAAGCTGTGCGGGGCGTGTTGCACTTTTTAGGTAATTAGGGTTCAAAAAAGCTTAAGCTCGTTTGCGCTACACGAAACTGGCGCATACATTCTTTTTCGTTTTCGTCCTTTGCTTTCACCACCATTGTCTGTTTGTAATCAAAATATAACAGTCGGGCATTTTTTTATTCCATGATCATGCTATTTACAAAAAGTGTACTATATATTGTGATCATAATGAAAGGGACGCTGTTGCTTGGATTGTGCTCAATTCATTAACTGGGCGGCACCACGTCTACACAGTAGACCGCTAGCAATAAATTTAATACTTTATTACTCCTATTTATTGTTGAAATTTATATATTTCTCGGGTTACTAGTACTACTACATAATAAATATGTATAATAAAATATACCTATTACATAGTTGCATCATATTACCACTATTGAGCAATTAGTACGGTTTTTTTGTTAATATTTTTCATTGCTTAAGTAATTCTAGAAATATGTCTCGACTTTGGCAAATGTGGCATCAATTCGGAGTTTAGTGAAGCAAAATTTTACAAAATTCCAAGAATCACGCGATCCTTACAATGCGATATGTGACAAGCGTTTTTACACTCAATGCTGCATAAACTTGCACAAACGTAGGATAAAAGTTTCGAATTTGTTAGATCGAGTTCACTATATGCATGTGAAATTGCGACAGTATCCGCTTAACCGATGGATCTAGTAACTGGGAGTAGAATTTGATTGAACTAACGGTTTTTCTGGGTCCTGGCTTAGCATGAGAGGATTTGTGTCGGTCGATACCTTTGTGATATTGTTGCGAGGATTAAGCGTGTTAAATAAAACTATGCGCCGTATAGGACTTCTATTTTTAGTTAATCCTCGAACCACCTGAAAGTAGCATATAATTTTCTATGCAGTTATTTTATAATTAAAATAAAATAGTGTACCTAATAGCTTTCAGATTTCGCCATAAAAGTAGAATTTAACAGAAGAGTAGGTAAGGTATCCAAAAAACAAAATCAAGTCAAAATAAACCGTCATTTTATATTTTGCTTACTCTATATTGCTCAAAACTTTACCTTAATGTAATTCTTAGTTAATTCAGTTTGAGTCAGTGATATTTATTTCCAAAATAATTATAATTCTCCTTATTGAAATTGTTTTTTGAACGAAACATTTTTAATGTAGTTTTGTTATTAATGTAATTTATTCATTATCATGAAATAGAGCCTGTAGAACCAAATATGCCCAATGCACAATGCCGCATTTGAAATATAAAAATACATTATGTTAAAAGTCAGAATAACAATCATTAATATATTGCTGTAGTAAAGAATGGCTTCAATTGAGAAAAAGGTCGCGGGTACAAGTGTAGCAAGTAGACCGATTTTTCCTTTTCTTTTTGTGTATGGAATTCAGTCTCTTTTGTACAACATTTTAGAATTCAGTCATTTGTGTTTTCTGTACATTTATTATAAGGAAAATGTTATGATATTAGGGCGGTTTATTAGCATTGTGGTATTCCATTATAATTTATTAGATTGGACAGACTATTAAATTAAACTGAACCGATTTCATCATGTTATTTATTGCGTAAGTGTATTTCATACCATGTATTTACAGTCTGTTAATTTACGGCAATTTTAAGTATATACATGCTACAAATTACAAATTTAATATCAGTGTCGTTATACTATTATTAATTCAAGTATAAAATTGGAGCAGAAATCGGAGTTGAGACGTTGCCAGATGAAATATAACAAATATCGATAGAATGATGAGGATTTATACCGAAATAATAATAAATGATATCGCAGTGACAGTCCCATTTTTCTTTTCTTTCGCGAATCTTTGTAGCAACGTCATTTTCCTTCCCATGAGATATACTCGTATTTTAACTTTTGTTATATTGTGCAACGTTTGATTCGGAAAATTGAGCTGTTTTATTTTTGATTACATTTGATTTGATATTATTTATGTATAACAAGTGCTAATTTAACTATTAAATACACGCATAAACTGTTAATCTTCTATTTAAAAATTGTATATGTTTTTTTTTAAATTCTAAATCTCAGATATATAAATACTTATGTAAAAATAAGCATGAGTTATCATAATTAGAATCTTCGTAATGTAACCTATTTATTTAAAATGCTTTGATTATGTCAATAATGTTTAAATAAAAAGTTAAAATAAATTATAATATAATTAAATATCTATTATCGTAGCAATCGTTTACCGATCTAACGATTAAATTAATTTACCCAATTGCAAATGAACTTTGCAAATGTCGTTTGATCCGTTTAAATGCAGATCTTAGTCAAGATCAAAGTCTTATGCTCCCTTTATGAGCTAGGTACTTTCAAAACTACACAGTATTATATTTACTAAGAAATAGGAGTGGAATTTTGAATTATCTTAAGAGTTATTTAACAAAATTCATTTATTATTTGAAACTTTAATCTTACAAAGGATTAATAAATAAAATTAGTATCACTGTTGACATTCTATCTTGAACAAACTTTGTTTTCGCTTTCCCAAATTATATTAACAAGGGCGTAAATGCTTTGAATGCCAGATACTTTAAGTAATTGAATAATTGCTTATAATTATTTATTTAAAGGGTCAAACATTAAATAAATGTCACGACGTAAGTTTAAAAGTTAAAAGGTGTATAACCTAGGTACATTTATACTTTTCTAATTAAGAAATAAAAAACTAAAGATTTATTTAATGCTATGTATATGCTTTCAATAGAAGACAGCATAAAAAGCATATCACGTACCTACTAATATTTCTTAGAATAATCTGTTAATTTGTAGGTATCGTCGAAACTGATACATGATTCGTTTAATACTATGGAGATTTAAAAGTGTAACTATACATAGCCTAACTAATTAAGATATGTTTGACTTTGACTTTATAAAAAGAACTGTATTAAAAATTAAGTTATTTGGATAAACTTTATTTATGCAAATGCCCTGGCTAGAAACATGCACATTTACGTGGTTAATCTGCAAAATGCAACATTGCGTGTTTCACACGTACTCGTAAAATACTCATTGAAATATCAGCGTAACTGCGTCATAAACTAGGCCCAATTTTCGATAATGTTTCTTTCATGTTTGTGTTTAGATTTTAATCTTGAAAGACGCAATAAATTTTCTAGTAACGACCTCGATTGTTAAGATGCTTATGTGAGAACTGCTATTTACATTTTCATGAGGGAACTTAGGCACGAGCTAATTTAAGTCCTCTTCATCTAGATTACGAGTAAATAGGCTATTAATGTTATTTCTACTCTTCTTGAGTTAAATAATGTTAAAATGTAAGATATAATAAATAAAATTCACACATTACTAATATACGAGTTTACTAACAAAATAAAATTTGAAGAGTAAAAGAAGAGATTTTAAAAAACACCTTCTCATTAGGAAGGTACACTACAATATTACTCCGAAAATATCAGGGATCCTAATGACGCGGGTAAAACTGTTGTTCATACCTTGTATCCTTTTATTAATTTAAAAACCTTATTGATACAACACAGATTTGTGCCTCAAAGATGGCTATCAAAAGTTTTTATTACTACTTTAATTTTATACTTTTCACTATACAGCTTATTTTTAAATAAAAATAACGTTGAAAATTTTTAAAATTGGAAAGGCTTGAACAAAGTAGGCATACTTTAAAAATTAACTAAATAGATAAAATATTTTCATCCAAAGCGCTGGAATGTATACGGTTTTTATGATTATTTTATATTTAAAGAGTAATAAATAATACATACAAACATGTTGTGAAATACATATATTAGTATTATATTGCTACTTGAATCAAGTACACGAGCTCAAACAAATGACAGTTGAAAGTAGGTTAAAATCGACTTCCAAGAAGTGACTCGACTCACTAGTTACGAGTTGATCTAAATAGTGTCGTAAATGATCCTACACATTATTAGATTTACCGTTATTAAGTAATCAATCACTTCGTTCCACAGAAATTAAAATTCCAAAAGAATCCTCTAATTTTTAATTATCAAATCTGATCTAATCTTATTAACGAGAGGTTAATATAAAAGTTTGTGTCAAAACTTTCACCCTATCGTCGGCATAATTTTGCCCCAAAACAAACTTCCATATTGAATTTTCAAACTCATGCTTGTCCATATTGTTGTACGAATAATAATTTGTTGTTAATAATGACGTCGATGCATAAAAATCGCCAGACTTTGAGCCGTTAACTACAGTTAATTAAAATGTCCAGAACATTTTAACTCATTAAATGTAATTTTTTACACGACATTTATTTTTAAAATAAGGATTGATTGTTTCACACACACTACTAGTTTATTATTGTAATGGCACTTAACACGGTCTGAGTGTAGCACGCTACAGATCTACGGCGTAGCATAGTCTACAAAATAAAACATCAATACTACCAGAAGATTGGCACAATCAACAACCCAGTACCCACATATTTCTAATAAAAAGAAGGATAGAATAGAAATTTTATGTTTATTATGAGTGCTCAAAAAGGCAACCTTTAAAAGTAAATTTATCTTATATTGTTAAATGAGTTTTTTAAACATTTACAGAAACACATCAAACTCGAATGTGACAACGCGTGAAATTGAAAGAACTTTTAAATCACAAATCAAAGTGAAAACGGGCAAAAGAAAAAGTATTTACATAAATAGATGTTTTCTTTACGCCTCGTATTCCATCGGCCTGCCGATTTCAATGTTCTCCAAAAGTCTGTACATATATCACGGAATAAATAACAACACGTTTGCACTCGCGAGTTCACAGTCCTTTGTTCGACACGACTTCTCGAGACAAGCGCTCAGCGACGAATGAGGACTGCTGAAGTCTGCGTTGTTCTGGTATAACTGAGCATAAAATTCTCACAGCCATCAGGTGGGAAAAGGCAAAAGGATTGACTAGATATTATTAGTCGTGTTAAAACACGCGTAATGCTTAGCCCTGCTGAGCCATTTCGCAGACCGTTTAAACTTTTATAATTTATATTGTAACGCGATTCTCGAGGGTTTCATAGCTTGCTTAAACTTCTTGTCAACATAACGCATTATTTGTAATGGATACACAAATATTTTCGCAGTCTATAAATTACTTAATTATTACAATGAATGAATAAAATTTCAATTATTTTAGTACCTATGTCTCTTAGTTTGATATATATTTTTACTTGCTAGATGTTAAACATTAGATAAGGGTCATTAGCTATTTATATCTCTACTAGCCCTTCCCTATGGCTTTACCCGCGTAGTTCCTGTTCCCGGAGCAATACCGGGATGTAAGCTATCCTATCTCTTAAGTTGGATCAAACTGCACACGGTGTGCAAATTTAATTTTAAATCGATTCAGTAGCTTAGGAGTCAATCGCGGACAAACAACGTGACACCTAATGTATATATATTAAGATAATATATTATATAGAAACATATTATATTAATCTCAATGGTAAATGAGGTCGTGAAAGACTCTTATAACAATTTTTCCTTTCAATTTGAATCATGTCATCAACGCCCTCATAAAATGTTAAATGTATTTTGGATAAATATTTGAAATGTTGATGAAAGATTAAGCGGTATTTGACATTTCATTAAGAACGAAAGATTTGTATATTTCATGTTTCTTTGATAGAATGTAGGCACCCATTATAAAGGGAAATAATTTGAGGAATTGAAAATATTTCATGTTCAATGACTGGTAACTGGAAATATAATCGAGTTGGAAGTAGAGTTATTTTCTATACAATAATATACGAAAAAATAATTATGGTAGAGTTACATGAAATAATTTCTTTATCAACATTTAAAGTGGTATATTAAATTTTATCTATCATATAACGTAAACAATACAATACAGTACAATTCAATATTAATAATAAGTTTAACTAATTAATATTAAAAAATAGTAATAGCAATACCTACCTTCTAGCTCAAAAATATAATAGGTAATAAAAAAAGCATTTGAAAATTATTATCGTTTAGCCTAGAATTTTAATTTCATATTGTATATATATATAAACGTGTGTGATTTTATTTTTATGTCTAATTACTTGTTAGTTTGTGTTATTTTTGTGTGACTTACAATAATTATGAAGATGTATGTACAACGTAGTTTTAATAAAACAAGTGATATGTTAGAATAAGTTCTAAAAAAGATTTAAAAAAAACAAGCATATCAATATTGTATTGTTATCATACAGTGAAGAAACTCGGAATGTTTTCATTGCAGTGAACATAAATACTACATGTCCAGATGCAAATACGCATTCAAGAAAAACATTTTTTAAATACAAAGCGTATATTGAAGTGTCATTTTTAAACACGGACACAAAAGACCATAGAATAAACACCTCGGGCAGTTGTCGGGTTAAATTCCTGCTGTATACATGGCACTGAATGGCATGTAAAAGATTCTCTACGTGTTTTATATATCTTGGCTTGACGCCATTCCGGGTATACTATACCCTACTGGAATTTAGCGAATTTCTTTTCAAGGTATATGCTGTACCTTGCTTAAATTTTAATGGTGAAGGTACTTTTAACACCATCTCTTTGTTAATGGTTTCACGACTGCTTCGCGTGGCCTCTCTCGTACTAATTATTATAAAATGTTTGCTTATTTAACTATAATTATAAAATATAAAACAGGTTTCATATCCTTTAAAAAACACCTTATTGGATCATTTACTTATGAATATACCGGTATGGGTAATAGAAATATTGATTATTGTTGAAATAGTCTATTGAGGTAAAATTATGTTCAATTTTTTTTCACATGATTTCTATAAAGATTAATTTATCAAATTGATATAAATACACATACACATACATACATTTACACATACGAAAATGCAAACACTGTATGCCACAGTAATACTTATTGGTAGTAGGTACTATATTCAGAAAAGCCTACATAACAATAAATTAGACACGCATTTGTCAATTAAAAATTCTAACTCCATAATCATATGAAGGAGTAACATACATAACCATCAAATAATAAAAATTCGAAGTCTTTGAATTAATTCCAACAATACAACAAAAGTGAATGTTACAAATGTTCTGAGGATCTTTAACGTAGAAAATTATCATATTGTACACGTTCATTTGATCTTATATCACAGCTACAGCGGGGAATAAAACACGTTCAACATTTTAAGTTGGACAATAGAATGTAATTCCGTGGTATATTGGGCTGGGTGATATAGCATAAAGTTAAAGGCCGACTTCTAGTACACGAGATCAGCGATATTGCATGTTCTTTATTTTAGAATATATGAAAATTACTATTTTAGTAAGATGGAATTATAAACTGTATTTTTCCGTCTGAATGTTACTTTTGAAACTTTTTTGTGTTTTTTGATTTACAAACTGTAAGTTTACTATGCGTTTTAGTATAAACATTAATATTCTATTGATATGATTTCAACACAAATGAAAAGATACCTAAAAATTAACAAAAAAATGTGGTAAAATAAAAGCGAAATTTCTGCATTAATACTTATGCACGAGAATAGAAAAAAAATCTTAAACCAATAATTATATAATCGATGTAGAAATTTAGCTTTTCTTTCACTGAACCATTCTCTTTAAATACTTTTTGTGTAAATTTAATATTTGCTAAGCTGGCCATTGCATACACTAAGCTCACGATTAGCATTCAAAACGTGTCAGTCAAAGGTAAGGTAGGTATATGATATAATGTGAATTTGACCCGCAATCCGCATATCTCATGACGTAAGCTGTTCCTTATACCACAGGTAAAGCAGCAAAAACCACGAAGGGCTAACCATAAACTTTGATTAGATTTTGTTACACGCCGCACCACGGTACATTAAAATGCGTGAATCGCGTCTGCCAGAATTGAATTTTCTAGGTCATTGCTTCGGATTTTGTGTTCGCCTTAGTATTATGCATTATTTTCTGTATTCCTTCAAGATGTTCATGTCTCTTTGTACATGTTAAAAGAAACAACTTCGTTTAGTTATTAAACGATATTTACATAAGCCAATTTTCTATAATAACGGGGTATGTACGATGAATTTGATACATATTTTATAAAGAATATTTTTTTATATTTTAACAAATAAGTTTTGCTATAATGTTTTAATGTTTATACATATGTATACTAATATATAAAAATGAAGAGTTTGTTTGTTTGTTTAAACGCGCAAATCTCAGGATCTACTGGTTCGAATTGAAAAATTTTTTATTGAATTGACCATTTATCGAAGAAGGCTTTAGGCTACATATCATCACGCTGCGACTAATAGGAGCGAAGATATAATGGAAAATATGGAAAAAACGGGGAAAATTATTTATCTTTGAGGGCTTCCTTTGCGCGCGCTGCGAAAACGGTTCAAGATACAAAAATAATATGTGTGAAAGAATTATTCCTCTTTAAATGATCTAAAAAAAGTCCGCGATAGCCTATGTTTATCTTCTAAGATTGACTTACTATAACATAATAATAGAAATAGATCCGATGGGGACGAAGTCGCGAGCAAGAGCTAGTTATTTATAAATTTGATCTGAAAGGATAGCTTATAACACCTCTTTCTTGAATTGTTATTATTTTTATATAAGTTTTATCGTATATTTTTTATCTGAAATGTTTGTATTTAAAACACCGATGTATGTTTTAAGACTGATACTATGTTGAATCGCATATAAATAATTTTCAATTTCCATATTCAATCCCGTATAGCGCTCGGTTAATAGTGTTGCATATTTGTAAAACATTATGAATTCAGCGAGTGCGACACGCAGTCGGAAAAATAGATTGAAAACATCTATTTTTCTAGTGAATAAAAGTATGAAAGTATTATGATAAAAAATAGTTGTTCCTTATAAATATAGGGGATGCGTGTCACGAACATCTCGCTATATAAATAAAGACACGTCCCCGTTTATTGCCGACGTCTGCAATTTGTTTCACCTGTAATTTGATGTATGAGCACTGAAAATAAGAGTAAATTCAGCAGTGATTTTCTTTTCATAAAAATTCAATAAGAACATCTCCAATATGACAATTTGTCAGACGTTTATACCTCGGTAGATTTTATACATTGGCGATTAGATCTGGACAAGGGAACACGAAAGTGTAATCGTTGGTAGGATAAGGATTGAAATTGAACGTAATAGCTATACTAAGTAGTAATACAATTTCTAGTGCTTATTAACGAATTTAATTGTATAAAAAACATTCGAAATGTATAAGGTTCATAAGTGCATGAATTGAAATTTACAACCACAAGAACGACCACATTAAAAAGCAAAACGTTAAACAACATTGTCTAAGAGCATAATATTGAATTCATAGTACCTTTAACGAAGTTGGAAGAGCGTCGAGCGTCCAGTAGAGCGATTCCATTGCATTCAGTACTGTGTTGTTTTTTACGGTATTCGATATTAGAATGCGAGCGACAAGCGAAATTGTAATTGAATTTTTCCAACCCATGGCGTTCGAGAATATTTTTAAAACACGCTGTTGCAAGTCATATTTGATTAGCTGTTGATTTTTAACGTTTAAAAATCAACAACTTAACGTTTTAGCCCGAGTCGCTTTTAAATTTTTGTTGAACGGAACGGTATGATGTAGTTTTTCACTATAATTACTACCTAAATAGTTCATGCGACTTATCACTTGCGGTTGATAAGCTATTAATAAACTTCAATAAGTTTTAACAGGTTCTCTTTTACATTTTAAAAGCTATAGAAATAATAAAAATAAACGAACCTATTTCATGCTCTTTCTAACATTAAGCCGTCTAGATATCGCCCACAGCAACGCCCCTGCAATCAAACATATCTTAATTGCTAAAAGAGCGGCGCGCAATTTCTTTAATCTATCAAAGTTACACAGTAATTAGAGGAATGTTAAACAGTTCACTAAATGACGGCGCCGTAATGAAGTAAGCAAACTTAAGTAGAAAGCAGCTGAGTAGAATTTAATCAGCCTCGACACGCGACGTCAGTCGGGCTCACCAACGTTGTTTAACAATTATCCTGTCAATTTGGCTTACACTTTGTTTACGATCTTAAACATGTTTTATGAAACTGATACCGCGTAATCACTCGTTACATCAAACATTACGTTAGCTAATCGGGCCTATTTTCCATAAGCTAGGGAACATCAATCAACGTTACTTTTAGATGACGCATGAAAAAGACGCTCGCGTGAAAAATAAGTCCAATGAAGAGCTCCTTCTGTTATGTAAGCACTAAATAGTTAGGTATATTATTGTTTAGAGCCAAAAGGGACGTAAAAATATATAGGCTATTTAGAATTTATGTCAAAATCTTTACATAGACATTAAAGCAATAATGACTTTATTTAATCAGATAACCTTACTTTAATTTACTTTATGCTCTAAAGTAGGCGGTACTATTCGCACCGCAGTTAAACATTTATTCTTAATTGCTTATAAACTTCCGCGTTTATTATAGGTATTAGTAAAATTATGAATATTAAAACAGTTATATAGTAATATAATCAGCTGAAAGCTTAATTCTACACAATGACAACATTTTTGCATTAATATGTTTGGATGCACACATAAATCACAATATTTCACGTGATGCCAAATACAAAACATTTGAATCTGAATGGTGATTTTATTTTTAATCCCGCTCTTTTTTTTGTTTTCTACAAATTCTGTGTGGCCAGAAACGTCAATTATTATCATTTGACATTACCGTTCATTTTTCAAATTTATAGATTAAAAATATACGCATGATATTAAAAGACATTATCAACTTTTATTTCACAAGTTATTTTAAAACATCTTTTGTATGTATGTTAGAGGTATCTACGATATTTTAGCAAAATGTTTAAATATTTTTTTCATTTATACAAGTAAAAATTTTACGTAGGTAGGTATACTATTTTATTTTAACATACATTATAGGAAGATTTTTTGCACTGGCAATAATTATTTAAACAATTACCGGTAGAATTTTATTAGGTATATTTTAAATTACGACCTATTATATATTTCGTGTTTTTTCTCTGTGCGTTGTAATTTCTCTTTTTATGCGAAGGAATGAACCAACCAGATGCCCCGACCAAATGTCTTACGTCGCAGTATGTAACATTAAGTTCTGAATTTTATCTTATACCTTTAAATTATACAGGTTACTAGTACCAGCGGGAGTGCTACTTTATGACAGATGAATAATTTTTTTTGTAGGCATCGTTAAGTCTGTAAGTAAGGCACCTAACGCTTACCTGTGTGTAGTTTTTAAAAATTTTGAACAACTTATAAGTAATGTCAATAAAAATAACCTTAGACCCACACTTGTTTAATTAGTAAAGATTTAACAACAACAAAATGCTATAAATAGATTCTATGAAAAATAATGGTTTGTGATGTTTAAAAATTCACTAAGGTATCAACCAATCACATCGCCCGTGCGAGCATTCGAATTAAACTTTCATACACCTTCATGCGTCAATCAACCGTATGTCGCTTGAATAGAACGGTCGAGCTTATTATTTATTAAAATCACAATCTATTCATTACAATACCTTCATATAATCTGTATCGGTAGACATTCATTGACCAACGTCCATAATGCTACATACTGCGTCACACTGGCTATATTTAAAAAAAAACATTTTAAGACGTAATAAAACTATTTTATTATTACATTACTAGCTGCGCCTCCCAGTTTTACCTTCATAAAACCCATTTTCATTTTATTTGGGCACAGCCTGTGATATTGTCAAATAATAGCTTTCTATTAGAAGAATTTTTAAAATCAGTCAAGCGGAACCTGAGATAAACCCCCACAATGTCGCACGATCTTTTGTAAAATAGTAGAAGTTTGTTTAAGTCCTGTTAAACTATAGCGTTCCTCGTCAATATAAATACTTGTCAAAAACAAATATA
The DNA here is from genome assembly GCA_018238005.1 of Eurema mandarina. NCBI lineage: Eukaryota > Metazoa > Arthropoda > Insecta > Lepidoptera > Pieridae > Eurema > Eurema mandarina. Next base: position 37,315 of record DWAJ01000272.1, read on the forward strand.
TAGCAGACTAGCTGTTGCCCGCGTCTCCGTCCGCGTGGACTTTCATATAAACTTTGACACCCCCTTCCTCCCTTATAACCCCTTTTATCTCAGGCTCTAAACCATCTGTGTACCAAATTTAATTACAATCGGTTCAGCGGTTTGGACATGGAAGCGTAAAATTATAAAAAGTTTCAACCCCCCGCGCAACCTTTTGGGGGTTGATTAAAAAAAAGTAGCCTATGTCCTTCCCCAGGCTTTAGACCATCTGTGTACCAAATTTCGTTCTAATCGGTTCAGTAGTATTAGCGTCATGGAAAGACAGACAGAGTTACTTTCGCATTTATAATATTAGTAAGGATTATAGACACATAACGAGGAAAGGTATATCAAACATTACTTAAGGATAAGATAATCTCAACCCATAATATGAATGTATCAAAGGCACGTGACTATTTCTGCTATGGCTGGGCTCGTTTGACATGTTATGAAAGCGGAATTGGGTGGCGACACGGACGCATTCAGACCTAATAAAGATAAATCTAATAGTTTTATCGCGGATGAACGCATCTTTACCTGTACTGTGGATACAGACCGGTATGTTTCGTTCTCGTACACAAAACGATGTTTAATTTCCTACGTTATACGCAGGGAAAGTATCACACTGTGATTTACTATAAATTAATTTGACGGGTGATACAAGTTTTCCTGGTTTGATTTAGTGTCGGCTATTATTACATAAATTCCTCAAATAATTGAGATTTATTACAATTTTAATGATGCTGATTTAAGTAACAAGGCTAGTAATGAATTCGCCTATAGTGAATGATTGACTTTAATCGCGTATTCGCTAATAATATATTCTACTACTGATTATGTAAAGCACTAATTAGGATCCCATATATAGTAGAATCTCATATAATAGCCATCTGTATAAACATGATTGATTACGGAGCATAATATTGTAGATAGGTATATATTGAAATATTGTTTTGAATGATATTAATCTCACCAAGGTTTCGCGAACCAAGATACAGTCGGTTTCATGAAGTCCCCTTTATAGTATTTCAATTATATTCCAAATTTAACGATCCATTTTTTTACCTTCAATGTCTCTAATCTTCATATTTTTCATTTTATGGGCTATTTTTTAC
>DWAJ01000273.1:0-38404 GCA_018238005.1 Eurema mandarina
CACAATGTTGCCTTATTAAAAATATTTTATAAATTAAAATTTCAAGCTACATCGTTGGTATTGTAAAAGTAAATTAAAGTCTACAATTGCGGCTATAAACAACGTCACCTGGTCTAAGTCCAATTTCACGAAATAACGACACAGAAACAAGTAGACATAGGAATAATACAATTATAGCAGTATGGAATATTCTATACTAGCTGTTGCCCGACACTCCGCGTGGACTTTATACTTTGAATCTTTAAAAACCAAGCTCTAGACTATCTGTGTATCAAATTTCATTACAATGAGACGAGTAGTTTTGGCGTGAAAGCAAGACAGACCAGTATAGTTTAACATTTTTTTTGTTGGGAAGTAGTAGTCATCATATTACTTTTTGACACTTAATATTGGTAAAATAATACTATATTTATAAATAGCTTTTAATTACTTGAATTACTCTATTTAAAGAAGCCGTATGAAAATCGGCTGCGCAGTTTTAAAGATTTGGGCATACACAGGGACAGAGGTACTATATAATGATATTAAATAAAATATGTAATTTGCATATAAATAAGCTTTATACTATATATTATTAACAAAATCCCGTTAACTCTAAGTGCATTGTAATGCAACGAGAAAAAACATTTTGAAAATTTAAAGAAAAACACATTTGTAAATTTTGATCCGTTCAGTTTGAATTATTAAACGAGTTTTTGCGAACAAAATGCTAATTAACCTTTATTTATTTTAAAAATGAGAATAAAATTGAGCGAACATAATTAAACTTCAAAAACGTATTAATTATTATTTTAAATACCAGCTTTGCTTAGCCATTTTACTTGCGTCAAATCAAATCTATACAGAATAAGCCTGTATGGAAGTAAGAATGTTTGTCACTGCTTTACGTTAAAACTACTAAATGGATTTGCTTTAAATTTGGCCTACACGTAGCCTAGATCCTCAACTATAACATGTAATACTTTTACCCCCCTAGTGCTTTAGGTACGGGAACTACGCAGGTAAAACCAGAAGGCGTCGTTAGGTTTGTATATAAGTAATAATAATAAGCCTTTATTTATCCATAATAAAAAAAAATACAATCATTAAAAATGACATTTAATTGATGTGTTATGGCCCCTTTCCGGGTATAGGTCTACTCAAATTCCAAAGATTTTTTTTTCAAAAATTGTGTTTATATAGTGAATTTATATTAAGGGTGTACTGAACGAGTCTTTCATATCCCTTAAGGCAGTTTATTTTCATTTTTTATTTATTTAGGAATATCAACAACTGGACCAATAAAATAAATTTACATCTAAGAGGCTGCCTTATCACTTGAAGTGATTTCTTTTGTATATAAGTACCTACTAGTTAATATTAAACTTCGCTTCACTCCAGACTCCGAAATCTCCCAAGGCGGCGGGGTGAGAGGTCAACGAACTCGCTGAGGACGTCCATTGATACTTCTTTAAATTTACAATACCGACTTAGATTAACATATATACATTTAAATCTGTTGCCGTGTTGCTGGGTTAAGTAGACGTGCGTGGAGACTGCATTTGGATGGGTTACCGCTACGTATCGATTATACGATCGTTTTTGTAAAAAGCTTATGATATGAATTTAAGATACGTAAGTTCAGGAAACTACAAAGATTATTCACTGGAATTTATTTATAACTAGCTGACCCGTGCCCACTTCGTTGGGTATAATGTTAATTATCCTTTTCGGTTTTTTACATAGCCTATGACACTCAGCAATAATGTGGCTTTCTATTGGTGAAAGAATTTTTAAAATCGGTTCAGTAGATCCCGAGACTACCTCTTACAATTTAACAAACTCACAAACGATACTTCTTTATAATATTTGTATACATAACAAACTAGCTGACGCGACTTTGCTTACGCTGTAAAACCATCCTCGTACTGCGCGGAAAATATCGAAATCGGTTCAGCTATTATCGAGTTATGCACTTAGCAACACATTTGCATATTATATTAGAGACCAGCCCCTACAAAATAAGCTTATAATAAACTATCTATTAAAAAAACCGCACGAAAATCGGTTGCGTTATTTAAAAGATTTAAACAAACATAGGGACAGACAATATTGATATATTATAATTACATATATTTCAATACAGATTGATATCAAGTATCACCCCAAGTGGCTGTAGGTACATATAATATATAAAATAACGGTGAGGGTGCATTGTGCCTCTTAAAGGTTGAGGCTGAACAGGTAAACAACCTCCGAGGACCTGTCTCGGCGCGAATGTTTAGACGATCAAACTTACAAACTATACTATAAATATATATACAGGTATAGTGTGTTAGTAGCCTATTAATTATTTTTTTTAATAAGTTAATTAAGTAATAAAGTAGGATATTTTTTTATGAATGTTTAAATTATTATATTGATGAAAAATGTTAAGGTCAGAGTAATCAAAAATGTTCATGTTCCAAATTTAAACTAAAAAAAAAATTTTGTTACATTTTTTTTATTCAAAAAATTGTTTACCCAGTGGCATAAGTCCGCGAACCCAACCTATGTCAATGTACCGACAGTAAACTAACTAATTTAAATTTCTATAATATTACGATTAAAACACAGGCGAGGAATCATCTTTTTCTCAATTAATAAAAAAACATGTTCAAAATTTAAATTAAAAAAAAGAAGTATGTTACATTTTTTTAAGCCGACAATGACCACTTACTAATATAAACCTGTATAATATTATGCATAACGAACTAACAAATAAATAAAACACAGCGATGAATCTTCTAGTTCTTAATAAAAAAAAATAAACATGTTCCAAATTTAAGTTTAAAAAAATGTAACACATTTAATGTTTTTTTTTTAATTCAAAAAATTGTTTACCCAGCGGCAATAGCTCGAACCCAACCTATGTCAATGCACCGACAATTACTACTAACTAATTTAAACCTCTATAATATTATGCATAACGAATTCTTCTATTTCTCAATTAAAAAAAAAATAAAGCGCGTTCCAAATTTAAATTACAAAAATAAGTATATTTATTGTTTTTTTTTTAATTGTTTACCCAGCGGCAATAGCTCGAACCCAACCTATGTCAATGCACTTACAATTAACTAACACCTCGGGTTCGTTAAACCCAGTTTTTGCTCGCGACATTTAATACGCATCAGAATATTTAATTCTTTACTTTTGGTTAAATGCTTCGTAATTTCTGATTTATTGTCAAGGATGTGACCTCCGTATAACGGTGTTTTTTTTCTTATGCTTAGGGGTGTGTAACGTTCACGTTTTCTATAGCTTTTTTGGTACTATAATTTATTTAGCCCTGTCCCGTTTTTACCCGCGTAGTCTCCGTTTCCGAGACAATTCCTATAACTATCAATCTAATTACAAACCTAATTTCAACTAAATCGGCCGAGCAATTTTTGCGTGAAAGAATAACAAACATACATTCTCACAAACTTTCATATTTATAATATTTGTAAGTTTGTTTGTAAATATCCATTATGATTATGTATTACAAAATTTTCCTTCATTCTCCTTACCTCTCAAGTTGCCTGGCAAAGATTGCTATTTTAATTTCAAAATAAGTTTTCTTTTTAACTGTATTATTTTTTAATATGATATAGAATTAATAAATGTACTTATAATAGGAATTATTATCGAATAACCTAGTTGCGAACGATAACCGCGGACCTCTAATCAGATAGTACTTGTCAATCACCTTACTTACTAGCTTATGTTGTTTCTAGGTGGAAATCATTAATGGCATTTATATTATTAAATACTAGCTGTTGCCTGCGACTCCGTCCGCGTGGACTTTCATATAAACTTTGTCCCCTTATAAAGTTATAATAATTTTTATTATGTATTCTACTAGTCTAGCCGATCTCGAGTTACAAGTGTTGTAACGTTTTGTTTTATATATGTAGATTACTAGCTGTTGCCAGCGACTCCGTCCGCGTGGACTTACATATAAACTTTGCCCCTCCTTCCCCCCTTATAACCCATTTTCCAGTTAAAAAGTAGCCTATGTTTTATCTCAAGCTCTAGACCATCTGTGTACCAAATTTCGTTCTAATCGGTAGTTTTAGCGTGAAGGAAAGACAGACAGACAGAGTTACTTTCGCATTTATAATATTGCTGGTTTTTTAACGTTATAGGTTTGTTTTCAGTTACTAATAGGGCTGTAACACATTTGCGAGACTTAGGGAATTCTTCTAGAATAATAACATTATATAATGGCTTTTAATTCGCTAAAAACAATTCATTCCCTGAAATATCGGGAAAAGTTTATTATATCAGTAAAGATTTAAAATACGTTTTATTTACTATGGTATTAAAACAGCTGAGGTCAACGCTCTTACTACGCTAAATTCGAGAATTTTTACATAATTTCAACACTTAAGGTTTTTGGTCTTTCGTATTTATTTGGGTCAGATATGTTTTGCCGAATTTAAATAAACTAACGGTAACATTAGTTTTTCGAGTGTAAAATTAATGAGTCTACTTTATGTTCATTAATATTATAAAGAATTTTGTGATTTTAGGTGTACGTTAATCTTGTTCAGGAAAATTTATTATATAAAAATGAATCGTGTGCATATCTCTATTACTTTTAGCTCTATTACAGCTGGACCGATTTCGATTTTTTTGAGTCTATATGTAGCCTTGTTGTTGAAGTAAGATATACTAAACTTTGAATTTTAGAATACGCCTTGTTATACGAGGATGATTCCAAGCAGAGAGATAGAAATGGTATAGTGTAGATTACAGGTAATATAATACAACAACAACTAGTTTTTAATAAACCAAAAATTTTTTAAAACCGAAAACGCCCCACACCTCCCGAAAAACCTAAATGACATAACATCAATATCGATCGGCTTAATCCCGATGTCAATGTCCATAGATTAACCACGGTTATCGTCCCAACGCACCCGGTCAATACCAACGGATGGTCTCACCCGGTTCTATCCGGTTTCATCCGGTTTAAGCCGACGTTATCGGAAATGTCGGGAATGCCATTTTTCGCCGGCTTACGCGTCGCCTCGCGGGAACGTGTGAAAAGCATTGTTTTTGGGCTGAAAATGCAACTTTGGGAGTTTACTTACCAATAACACTGGTATAAAGGTGTCAATTGTGTCTTACAGTACGGGCTAACGTCTGGACCTGCTGTACCGATTTTGAAAATACTATCCCTATTTTTGTAAGCCATAACCTGTACAAACACATACCTCATACAACGTAAATAATACTTCTAAAACAACACTATACTCCAACCACAAGTAGGTACTATTATAAAAAAACCATTCGCCAGTCGTTCTATAAAATAAATCCGCAAAGTTCAAAACTAAGAAACAGAAGGGAAGTTAATAGTTTAAGAACAATATTGCATTAACAATACTCAAAGGTTCTTGGCGCGAACATTCCTCGAGCTCTGCAAAAAACGCGCACAACTTTTGTCGATTCAAATCTCATTGTTTTCTTGTTTTCTTATTATTTGTTGCTTCGCGATTTCTTTCTTATAAACTCTACTCTATACAATATTGAAAGAAAGAGGAACATTTAATACAGATAACTAAAATAAACAAATAATCATTTGTATAATATTTACTAGCGACCCGACCCGGACTCGCTCGCATATATTATGCATGTATTATACATATACACCTTCCTCTAGAATCACTATCACTCTATCTAATAAAAACAGCTTGAGAATCAGTTGCGTAGTTTTAACGATTTAAGAATATTGGGACAGGGAAAGCGACTTTGTTTTTTACTATGTAAAGATTATTGCACAGTAAAAATTCTTCGCTAGCAACTTAGTAACTTAGCATTAATGTTGAATTAAGTAATCTTATACAGCGTTAAATATTTGTTAAATTCGACACGCTTGGCAGATACTTTTTTACGTGAAATACTTCGTTAGGTTTTTCTTCGAATTTCGAATACAACTTAATTAAATTATAATGAGATATCTAGACTTAATTAGTGCTTAATGGAAATAAACTTGATATATTCACAATTATGCGGACGGCGTAAAAACTTGACGATTAAATTTTCAAGTATTTTTTACAAACAAGTTAGTGAATCAATTAGTAAATAAATTATATTTAGAAAAAAAAACATCATTCTTTAATATATTTTATGTTACGCCGAGGAGAAGTGACTCCCTATGCCTATACGATGCGCTGTCGTCTTTTGAAACACAAACATATGATACTTCTAGTGCGCCCTTTATCGAACGAAAAACAATGACATCTCTGCTGATATGTCTACTTAATGGTCTCATCTATGACAAGATAACACTATACTTATATTCTATAATTCAGTGACCGACACAATGGCCTAAATGACCACCTCCAAATCTCACTTCATTTAATATCTATAAACATTTTCCTCTAACAAATACATTCACCCTTAAAACAAACTCCGATTTCCATTCAACTAATCATTATACTCTATGAAATATATTCTTCAAATATATCATACTCGTGAAACATCAAAATACATTATACTTGGCATAATAAAAACTGCAAGCTGTATTTCAGTGCGCAGACATTTTGACAGCAAGTAACGTCTTGTCTAGCCGGGACTTAGGCAAAGCCTGGCTTAAAACAAAGTGAATTTTCGCGAACAATCATTTTATGCAAACTACATAGGTACTTGAATTAAGCTATAAATAAGCATCCAAGTTAACTGGCTTTTACACCGTGTATACTTAGTATTAGCAAAGTAAGTACTTATGTTATGTTGGTCCTTCGAGCCGGATTTGAGAAAGGTTAAGTTTTTTGTTAACAGATATTTTTTTGTTTTAAACATTAATATGTATATTCGTCATATTTACTTATTTTTACATAAATACATACGTACAAACAAACAATTTTGGTGATTTAGTTAGAAATAAGGAAATGTGTTTTTAAAATCAATTATTTATAGATTTTTAAAGTGACTAACTAAGATTTGTAAATCAAGAAAAATATTGCCAAAAAAATTAACTCGATTCAAATAACCAAAGTAAAATATGTCATAAACTCATTAATAAATAGATCACGAAGATCATTGATCACTCAAGATGACGTAACTTCCGCCCTGTTAAACGTAATTACCTTTTTTGGGCGTCAGTTAATCGATTGTCGTCTATTGACTTGATTGGTTTAAATATCAATAATTGTTATTTTTTGCGTGCGGGCCCGTTCACGGTGATTTAAGTGTAATGACCCCGGTTGAGAGGTATCATTAACATTGTTGACAATGACTTGGAATTTATTCTAAAGAGTTTAAAATTTATTTTAAATACTGTATACATTTTGGAACTATTTGTTTTATTCTATGTTTCTTTGGAATGTCGTTAACTTAAGAACAAAATAAGAATTTAACAAGATTATTTTTCATTATTAAAAAAAGTGTTTTAAGCGCAAAAATACTTAGACTTGGTTTAGTTTTCTGATCAAGAAAATTCATTAACTGTTAAGTTTTAATCTAAGAACTCAATTTAACTAAAATTAAAACTCATAAATAGCTATAAAATCAAGCAAGACTAAATCTTAGCTCAAAAGCTGAAACTCGGATTAAGCAAGCAATATCGCATATCAATGAATCATTGCATCCTAAAATGAGCAGCCACCGTGAGCAAATAAATCTGGCGACCGTCCCCGGACGATATCCGTTATCAGTACTGATATAGTAGGGCTGCCACTTACCACTTTTTCTGAACAAATAATATTAAAAATTTTATTCTTAGGCTTCTAAATTTTGGGATGTAGATAGTCTAAACATAGATAAGTTAGTTTAAAGAAGATTGAGGCACAAATGAAACAAACACAGTATGCGGAGATTACGTGATAACTTAATATAGGTCTCTCTTTCTAAGTAAGGAATGTTTATATTTGATTTTACTATTTATGGCATACTAGTTGCACTCCGTGGTTTTATCTGAACTGTCGTAATTATAGCAATACATATCAGAGTTATAGTCATCGTTTGTTTTCATCCAACATTTAATCTACTTGCCATATTTCAGTGAATTACATGCGAAAAAGATAACCACATACGTCCTCTAAGATATAAAATAAATTATATTACTAAGTAATAACGATTCAATTTTCGAAACAATTGAATAAACATTTAAAATAATAAACCGGACAAGTGACAGCCCTAGATATGACAGTGTTTATTGATTCGCGTATCGCAAAGGCATCGATTGGATTGCTAAGGCTGCTCGCCCCAACGATTGATACATTTACATATCACTGCATTGCATTTGCATTTTATTTCTACCATATTTGTTTTATATATACCTACATAACATCCTAAATAAATTTTGACAATATCAGAATTTATTCATATAACTTTTAATCATAAGCTTAAGTTTAAAATGATAAGCCTGTCAATATATTGTTTTTGATGATAATACTTTTTATGCATTTTTTACTTTATTACTTTAGATGCATAATACTCTTACAACGCTGAAAGAGTTTTTGAAGCATACTTCTTACGTATCAACAAACAAACAATCTAATCTCGGCTCTTTATAATATTACAAAATAGATGCTACACTACAGCTACATGTAATATAATATGTCAAAAAATGTGTATTAGATAGGTGCCTCCAAACCTCGTAAAGCTTTTGAAGACGCGAATTCATTTTTCAAAGCAACTGAGGCGTCCGACATATAACTAACGTACCTACAAGTTATTAAATTTTAACAAGATTGCTTCCTAGCTCCAAGAATATATGCATTGGGATGCTCTTTTGATATTTTTGATATCTCCGCGGCTTTTACTCTTGGGATGAAGGCTTTGCTATACTTTGTATAGTACATATCATGTTTAATTTGATAAAACGTATCAGGTTGGATAGCTTTTCTTTTGAAATACATTTATATACTATGGAGAATTATATCAATCTGTACTGTATTAAAGATGGTTAAAGATTGAATATTAGAGGGTCTAATAAACAACTGGCTAACTACTAAATTACATTTATTAATAAAATTGGATGATTTGTGTTGTTTTCATCTTGGTAAGTGTACAAAAACAAGCTAACGCTAACCTGACTCAAACGAATTGTAATAACTATTAAAAAGACAATTTAAAAACCCCAGAATAATCCCAAATATGCCATCCGAACTCACCTCACAAAAGTTACAACCCATAAAAAATTCTCAAGTCCCGAAAAAAATATGTCGGCAAAATGACTATGTTCATTAACAAACAAATAGGTTATGGAACACAAGCGCCACCATTAACAGGAGACGCCGATTAATCCGTGCATCGTTAAAGTTTCGCTGTGCCTTTTAAAACAATTGATGCGAGCATTAGACCAGACCATTTCACCGCAAGAATAATGGCCGCCATCAACCACGATTCCCGCCAAATTAAATTCCAGCAATACGTCATTCGGTAAATAAATTGTGAGATGCAGTCGCCGCGTGCTTCAAACCAAATCTCCTTAGTCAAATTATTCTCTTGCGCAATCCGGCAAAGCCCTACACTGTAATATTAAATTATAGTGGCCCAAGCAAAGCATTTCGAAATGGAAAATTGTATACAGCTGCACGTTTTGTCAGAAACTCATAAATACAACGTTGCTTTAACGCGTTCATTTTCAATAAGTCCCTGATATAAAATTCCGTTTGCGGGATGTATTAATGGACTTCGGGCGTATTTATGCAGGCGATTTTGCATAGAAATAAAATTGTGAGTCTAGACGCGTTATTAATGTTACCTTTATGGATGGAGCGGTGTCCGGGACCAAAAACAAGGAACGGTGTGATGAGAAAGCTTTAGAGTACAGCCGACTGCAAAAGTGTATTAACGCATTCAAATGTACAAATCATATGATCAATACGTAATTTTCAGAATGCAATTTATAATACTATGTACCATTGGACTTGATTGTCAATATAATGTTGCACTTGACTGTACATGTCGATGGAACTGAAAAAAATCTAAGCCAAGTATGCAAACACACTCAGAGATGAGAACGCAATAGAAAATATACTTCTCCATCCTCATTGGGCACACAGAAACACTAACACTATTCGTGGCACTAATTTCCCGGCGTCTCGTAAGTTGATCCGTAAATTTGTTTGGCTTTCTTAAACAGTTAGTTGTTGAGTCGGACAGGTCCAGAAGCGATAAGCGAACAAACTTGTCTCATTTGCCCAGAATTTAAGTGAATAACGCTCTGTTTAAGACGGGGGTATTAAGCAGTGGGGTGTTCGAGAATCGAAAGTTTCAAACTTTGAATTATAATACGGAATTGCCGACTGTAATAAAGTCTGTCTGTTGTTTATGAACGCTATCAAATGGAGATAGCACGGCTTTACATCCCGGCTCGAGTTAGTGTCATTGTTTTGTAACTTACAAGTCTAAGTGACATTTCACAACAGCGCCCCGCTTTAGCATTCATGAATATCATTAAACATCCCCCTGTTTTGAATATTGTACCTCTTTCCGAACTTTGCCCGAGTTTTGTTTACGTTTATAGCTTTTTAGCGCCGGCTATGACATGGAGATCGATTTAGGAACAGATTGGAGTAAACCGGAAAAATAACAATTTTTTCCCACTGTTATTACTACTACAACATTAGTAGATTACGTTACTGAAGTCAGAGATATACCAAGCAATTTTGTATCGAACTACTCAATAAAAACTGAAACGATTTCAACTCGGACATGCAAACTATCTGAAGATACAACAAAAGAGCCTGCAGCGGAGTCTATCGGAGAAGCAATACATTATTAAGTTGCCTGAGTTACCGAGTTTTTAAAGTCGCTATCAATACTTGCTAGACCGCGAAACAGGCCGGGATACTTGGCAGCGCCGGGCGACTATTTGTAAAATAAACCGAGCAACAGTTTGCCTTATTTTCGGTGATTTCTTCTGGAACATTCTGGAAGCGAACGGATCGCGGACATTCGATTTGTTTGTGAGCTTAAGCGCTATAACTTGAATGTTTTGTCAACTAGGTTATAATATTTTTAACTTAGGTATAATATTTTTTTCTTTTAGGCGAAGTAGCTAATATCTTAAAATACATACTGTCTAAATTTCGCATTGATAATAGAAATGGAATGATTGCAAAAAGGTTTCCATTGATATTAATTTAATTTGTCCAAATATTTGAACTCGTATAATAAGGGGCCAAAGGCATACCGTTCCGTATAACAAATAATTGCTTCGAAACCTTAATAAGCGCGAAATACGATAAATATTGAGTTAAAAGCTGGTCATTCAAAGGTCCGAAATGGAGGGTCGAAATTGCGTTCAATTTGATATTTGCAAAATTCCCGACCCCTTTGGGACGATTTTGACAAATAGTTGGACTAATTTCCATTGAAGCCCGGATAAGTTTCAGTCGGAGTTTGGAATTGGTACATTTGAGATGCTTGTAACTTAATTAGCTAAGTATAAGCTCGTGTCTCAGACGGTAAAACGTTCTTTAATGTCTCGCTTAGAAACTTATTTCGAAATACGTTTTCACATAATGTCTTTGAATACTTTTTTAGTTATCAAATCATACTAATAGTGTACAAATAATATTTTTAATAAGGCTTTTCGTCATTGAATCGTAGATTAAGCTAGTAGTAGTAAGTAATTATTATTAAGTATTAAGCTAGATTCAACTTAGATTTTCTATATGTGTCAGCACGTTCTTATACTCGATGACACGCACAAGCCCACCGATAATGTTGCTGCTATAATAAATTCTCCCCATAAATGTTGAAAAGTCTAAATCTACGGAAAACATAAGAATTTTGAATCAATACGCTACGGCGACGATCTATGTTGTTAGACAAAATTGTCTAGGCTGAAATGACTTCACTTTGCGTACTCATAGTGTTTTTCTACGTGTTATTATTCTATGAATTGCATTCAAAGACCGTTACAAAGTATTCCCAATAGTAGAGCAGCTCACAAATGAAGATAAATGACGTTCCACGCACATTAAAGTTATCATTGTAATCATCTCGCGCGAAGCTTATGAATTGATTGCATTTCAAATTATATCGTGTACTCTCTTAATGTACGTTATTTGAATATTATAAATGCATATGTTAGTTTATTTTCTACTTGGAAATGGAGGGACTTCTTTGTATGAAAATTTTTAAATACTTTTGTGCAATATTATTAAAGTATTTTTAAGCTTTCCAATATTTTTATCATCTTATACAATAATATATGTTTAACTAGTGACCAGCCCGGCTTTACTCGTATATTTTAAGCATGTATTATACCTTCCTTTTAAATCACTCTATCCAAAAATACGCATGAGAATCGGTTTCGTAGTTTTAAAGATTTATTATTAATCATACATAGTGACAGAAAAAGTGATTTTGTTTTATATACTACTAGCTGTTGTCCGCGACTCCGTCCGCGTTTACTTTCATAAAAAATGTATTCCCATGGAAACTGGATAAAAAGTATCCTATGTCCTTCTCCTGGTTCTAATCTATATCCCCACCAATTTTCAGCCAAATCAGTTGAGCCGTTATCGAGTTATAAGTGAAGTAACTAACACGACTTTCTTTTATATATATAGATGTAGTGATACTGTTATTGGTTGGTTCTTATCGTTACAGGGATATTAAAGCCCTTTAAACAGACATACGAACAAATAATGACAGGGTAATTAAAAGTTATTTCACATTTCGAAACCATCAATCATTCCGGGGTTTGATAAAAAATAACACCGTAAATTACCAACTAGCAAACTGTGCACCTAATTATTAAGATTCAATCTCTGTATAGCGTGAGCCCTTATGCAAAATTAATTCTTGCCTTTTTCCGTGCTATCGCCTTAAGCCTTCATTTTATAATTAACATGGCATCAAATACATTGTAGGTTGGCGGTCGGCGATTGGCCTTTCAGTTTTATATGTAATTTGATGATTTTTCAGTTTATTTCATTACTTTTGTTGTGTTTATGTTTTTAGTGTGGAATCCTTGCTAATATAAAAGAGATTATACCGAAAAAAACTTCAATTTTTATAACATTTTTAAAAATGTTTTCAGTTACAAAATAACTTACTAAGATGGCCCTAAATTTAATATCGTTTTACATAAAAAAATGTCTTTATAGCATCGTAACAGTATGCCAATACAATCTTGTAACGACCTCCTTAATAAGGTTTAAGTTTTATTATGTTAGTAGTACTTAAAGTTATCAGAAATATATATTTAAACATTTAACTAGCGTACCAAAACCTAGTAAAAAACTCCAATGACACATAATAACGGCTTCCGAAGGTCGTTCAGGGGATGAAAAATTGTTAGCTGGAAAATTGTGATACTTCGTACCGCCGGCTCACGGTGTGAAATGGTATCTTTGATGAACCAATTTTCTGACAGACGCCCAGCTCGGGATCTTGTTATCTTAAGATTAGTTGTATGATTTTTTAAACATCCAATCTGTCCTGATGTTCGTGGTTCTAATTTGTGGAAAGGGAAAAAGTTTTCAACGTTTTTGGAGAATGTTTTGGCCTTTTCAATAAGGTTTATCAAACTTTATAAGAATCAAAGTATGTATAAGTATTTAAAGTATAAGTTAATATATAAGTATTTAAAATATGTTTGTTATGTATGTTTAACGTATAACGGTATTTCGTAAGGTTATTTAAGTATTTTAAACAAATAACGATACTAATGTAAATTTCTTGGTTTGATAAAAATCAAAAAGACAAATTTCATCTCGAATTTTCAGCTTATAAATCGCATTTCAATAGCCCTTAACATTCTTAAAAAATGGAACTTTATTTTGGTAAAATTTTTTTTTCTAAATTCCGAGAATTTAAACATACTTTGTATCCTACTCGTAGTATAGTATAAAATATAGGAGTAGTATCCTACTCCTATATTATATTTAGCGTTACGCTAATTCTTAATGACACCAACGGAGTTAAAACATATATATATATTTTAATATAAAATTCAGTAAGAGTCTCGGAACGTTCTAGAAGTTTAAAGTCTTGATAATCTGCCCATCTTAACTTCCGCGTTATCATTATGCGCCAACATTAAAAGATTCATAACACTTCTTGTTTTCGAGAGAACGAGGGACCATTTAACTTGCCGGCTTTTAATGTCTGTAAAGTTCTAGATTATTCTAATATAGAAATTTGTAAGTCGTGCTCGTAAATCTTTACTATATAAAAGAATCAACCAACATATATCTGATTTAGGAATAAGATGTAGTATATAGTTTGGTTGAAGAAGAATACGTTTGACATTACTTAAACTGTAATGTGAAACTACAAGAATGACGAATAATGAAGTACTAGTTTAAAATATTATACCTATAATTATATTGGTTTCTAAAAGAAAAAATAAACTGCTGTTTTCTTCGACATATAATAAATAGTTCATCCTTTATTTTCCTAAAAAAGCTAAGCTTCATCTCTGAACAAATTTTATTAAAACTATACTACTGAGGTTTACTCATAAAAACGTAACATAGTTACAGACATACGTATTTCCTCATTCATAACACTAATATACTTATTACTTATATACATTATATATCGTTCTACTGAACGAAATTAGCGGAACAATGTCTCCGATACAAAAGCTAAATTTACAAAGTCACAAAATTAAGAAGGTAGTCGTAAAAAATATGCATTCCCAAAGTAACAACACTGTGCTTTTACGAGCTCTCGCTAAATAAAAGCTATTTATTGCACAAACCGAGGGAAGATGGCATATTAAATTTACAAGTACTTAGTACATTATTTATAATTAGCTTTATTTATTAATAACTAGATGTGCTTCTCAGTTTTATTTGCTTACAATCCGGTATGAAATGTTAAGGCTATTTGAAGATTATAGTTTGTTTCAAGCAAACACAACTTTTAAGGTGTATGAAAAATAATCTTAAATTCACATAATGATTACGAAAATTTCATTTATTCATTAGCTATAAAACGCCCGATTTGCTAAATAATATAAATAATTTACGAAATTAGGCTATATATTTTTAAAATAATGTTATACATGAATAAGAAGCTCATCATTAAACCCCTATAATTATTCAGTACTCAATTGTACTGGATAAAACATCGATATCTGTTTAGTAGTTTGAAAGTTTCAAAGATACGTTCAAACGACCTACAAACATACTAACTTAACCGTACAATTTAACTAAAATTATACATCAAATGTTTTGTTATTTCGAAGCACTATCGCTCTAAGCAATGTCAATCGATAAATCAAATTATTACAGCCGTAACTTATATGTAACTTAATGTAACTTACATAACGTGTATTTAGTTAGCGAACAGGAATGGTAACTGCGTTAACTTGAACTTGGTATAATTTGTTGTGTGCTTTGTTCCTTTCTGTGTCTAATTTCAGTTAAGTTAATAATTTTTGAGTTAAGTTAAATCGTTACTTAACGAAGGATTTTTCACTTTTCAATATAAAAATTGTGTGGCTTTATATAAAACATTATTAAAACCAGTTCAATTGATTCAAAGATAATCCTTCAGCAAACAAAATTTATTTTAATTTAATATCACAATTAATCTCTTAAGTTTTATCCAAAACAGTTTAGTAATCGTTTCCTGAAATAAAAGCTTTGATTTTCTTTAATATTAAATAAATGAGTTTTGTGTTATTCTCAATATTCTGTCAAGAAAATATTGTAAAGTATATTTGAAATAAAATCTCGACGTCTGCATCTGAGACGGTGGACGCTCCCATAAAAGACAGACTGACTGTACTACCTTTTTATATGTACATAAAATTGAAAACAAATACTTCAGAAACAGCTTTGAGATTCAAATGTTAGATTCTAATATTTTGAGTGCACGCTTGATGCATTTACTTTTAGTGACATTGTTTGGAAAAAATGTTTGTTATTGATGAGTATTGAAATCTGTTAAACTAATATTGATTCGGTTTTAACAGTTAAATATGTTTAAAAGTAATAATAATTATAATAACTATATATAATTAATTAACTCGGAACTAAAAATAAAATAAAAAACCGTAAAAGACAAAAGGCAACATTATTACTATCAGTAATATCTTTCAGGCAACATATCGTACCGAAAAGCCAAGCAATATGAAATAGGTAGTTGCTGTAACTAGAAAAAAACATTTGAAAAAGAAATTTGCACTAAACTTTAAATGTATTAATACCGTTATACTTAAAGTTTAAGTAACGTCTTTCATTCCCCTTGAACTTAAAGTTAAGGCCAACTTAACTAGTAAAAGATTAAATTATCGCGTACAACACAGAGTATCTACAAGTAGGGGACTTCAACTGGTTTAAGAACTGGTTAAAGACTGCAGATAATGTTTGTCATCTAGTAACGATTTATGGTGCATTTGATTGAGCCTCTTAGAGAAATTGATCTTTAAAATCAAATTATTGATACAACCCGACTAAACATACACAGCAGAGTTAATAATAATTATTATAAAGAAATTGTTCTTATATTGAGAAAGTTATATGGCTTTTTAGTGTAAGTTTTCCTTTCTTATATTGTCATTAGTTTTTCTCCTCGACATGTCATTACACAAGCTTAATACTAGATGGTGCTGTGTTATAATAATGTAATATAGATGAAGACGGTCTTTCTTATCCATGGGTGAAGGTAATTCACAATACAAACCTTCAGTGTTCCCAAAGTCAATGTCAAAGTAAAACATTCTGTATTTAACTGGACCACATATTATAACACTTTTGAATCGTTACAGAATTAATAAACAAACAATTACCACCTAT
This sequence comes from Eurema mandarina, assembly GCA_018238005.1. Taxonomy (NCBI): domain Eukaryota; kingdom Metazoa; phylum Arthropoda; class Insecta; order Lepidoptera; family Pieridae; genus Eurema; species Eurema mandarina. Next base: position 16,722 of record DWAJ01000273.1, read on the forward strand.
CCGAAAGGCTATTTCTACATAGAAGAACGGGAAAAATTTTTTTTTTAAATTAAATTAAATTTTGCTCTTTTAAAATTAAAAGATATTTAAAAAATACTACATCTGCTTAACGAATCTATGGCAACCTTCGGCTCGGCTCGCATACATATATTACGGACAGGAAATCACGCAGTCCACAAACCGATATATCTTCTAAATTCATAAATTCTACTCTAATGATGTTTTGCATCCGTTCCATATGAGTTTATTTACTAGAGCCGCCATCTTGCTGTGATTTAGTTCGAACAATTGTATTAACTATAGTTATATAGTCCCTATATAACTAAAGTTAATACAATTAAACAACTTAGTTTTTACGAGAGATTTTTATTGTGACGTTTTTTTTTAAATCTTTGAGGTTAGCTTGAAGTATCTTTTGGCTAACTCAGTAGACATTTCGCTGGATAGTTACGCGCGTTGCCGGCTTTAAAACATTGGGATAAAAAATACAAGATATTAAAGAATGGGAGAAATTTAGGAAAAAAAATGCCCGTATATTTCAATTACTTGTAACCTTTCCGAGGGTTTTCAGGATTGGAAAGTCTATATATATGTAAACAGAAATAATATTAATTAATAAATATTTTTTTTGGTTGCAGGTAATAATCTTCAAACATCTTACGTCAAGCCACACAGATAAGTTTAAAAATAATAAAGTCTTATTACATTTTGTGAGTTGGTTAGTATACCCTCCTTTCCATTTACAGTCGGTTCTTTACCTTTTAGGAAAGAAGGCATTTGACTACCACTTGGTGGAACAGATATGTAGTATAGAACACACCATGTTCATAAGGTTCACTGTACTATTTTAATACTCCTAAAAAGTCCAAACATATATTATTTACGTATACACAGTTTATTTTGACGATTATTTTTTGCTTATATATAAGTCCTGGTAGCCTCAGTAATCTGATTAGTGATAAGGCTGCTGTTCAGGTATGCAATTCTTAAGAAAAAAAATATTTATTTGCAATTAAACATGGCAATAAAGTTGTTCTAATTATATTTTAGATCATCTTATATGTTTTTGTGTATTGCTATAGGAAACTTAACGTCAAAGAATACTTTATATTTATTTCTTTTTTTATGTATAACACTTTGTAGATTACGATCAAATCAACATAAGCACATGTAAAAAACAAATTATAATGTACGAGAGACGGCCTTATTGCTAACTAGCAATCTATGCCAGGCAACCTTGATAATATAATTATGTACTAGTACTTTTGAACTGCACTTAAAAATATATATGAAAATGCAACCCTAATTCAACAACGTACAAAGATTTACTTTGCACTAACTTAACGAGTTCCGAATGGCACATATTGAAGTTAGCGAGTTCTGTTTGTTTTAAATTTTCCATCAGACTTTTGTTAACTCGATTTCTTTTTCACTTTTCAATTTGTTGCAAGTTTCGACTTCACTTAAAAGCTGCACGTGTAGCGACGGCAAAATAACTATTAATACTATTTTTCGTATTTCTCTTGATCATTGAAATGTATATTCTATAAGCGACCAGTCCCGGCTTCGTACGCATATATTATGCATGTACTATATATATAAACCTTCCTCTTGAATCACTCTATCTAATAAATTAAACCGTATGAAAATCGGTTAGGTAGTTTAAAGATATTAGCATAAATACGGACAGACAGAAGAAAGCTTTTTTATACTATGTAATGATAGAAAAAGTCGCGTAGTTTCCTTAATTTCCCTTCCTGGAAAAATTCCATATGTTAATCTAGGATCTAATCTACATGTCTTCCAAAATTCAACCAAATGGATTCAGTAGTTTAGGAAATAATAATTTACAGACTTTCGAAATCAAATCGTAATATAATATAATTATTGTTTAATATCAATATACCGCAAATTTCAAGTTCATTAACATAGCAAACACTTATGAATCTTTCATATAATGTTCAGATGTTGATAGCTATATGGTTGGGTTATGTACCTTAGTGACAGGCAATGTTTAATTCATACTACATGTTCGTGTGCGTCAAATACATATATGTACATACTACATATACATATTTGTCCTCGTACATCCAAAATTATTCTAAAAAAAGAATAATTTTCGCAGGAGACCGACTGGGTGGGTATCCCCACAGAGACATTCTACCGCCTGAGCAGTGATATGCAAGTGTCACTGTGCTCCGGTCCGAAGAGCACTGTAGCCAGCGAGATTACTGGGCTAATGAGTCTTAACATCACATGACTCAAAGTGGAGAGCGTCGATGTAGTGCAGCCCTGCCCGGACTAAAGTTCTGGGTAGCACTACATTGGTTATGGGCTGGCGTTTCTCTTTCCATCAGGAGAGCGTCCAGCTCGTCTCACCACTTCAAAGAATAAAAAAAAAATATGTTATGCGCTTACCAAAACATTTTGCGATTCATTTTTATACGAGTATTATAGATTACTGTCAAAGCATGCAATAATCGACTGCTGATAAGCGAACAGTTTTACGAATCTGTTACCGGCTTTTATCTGCTATACTTACTTAATATCGTTAAAATGAAAGTATTATGAAATTTTGTACACATATTCTTGGAGGTATCACTATGAAAAAAGGCTTTTATATAATCAGTCAATGCTTTGAATTAAAAAAATAAAAATCTAATTGCAATTATATAAACGTTAATCTATCGCTTAGGATACGAAACCAGTAGTTTTATTTACAGTTTAAAATAGTCTATTAACTCATAAAACTTAACTACAAAATCTAGTTGACTAACGAGTTTGCTTTCAAAATTAGTCACTAACAAAACGGCTAACTTAAAACCCACTAAAACCTAACTATTAACTTAACCAAACAAGTTTAACCGCTGGCCGTTACCGCAGTCAATTGGCTACGTGTCTCGAGTACTGATCGTACATACATACATACATACATATTTATATATATCTATGCAAATTCTGTATATTGTTTGTTGATATTGTGTGTTCGTGCCTCGAATAAATATCGACACGTGTTTTCAATTAGATATAAAATGAGAAAGTATTAGCATTTGTAATTCTGTTTTTTTGTGTGTTTGTATGCGATAATCTCAGAAACTAATAGCCGTGTTTTTGTATGTGATAGCAAGAATCATGAAGAAGGTCGCGATTGTAGTAATGATGTTCTGAATCGCGCTTATGATATTTATCAGAGTCTTAGCCTATAACGTTTGACTTAGCTTTTTGATTAAGAGCTTATTAAGGCTTACCGGCCAGTCAGTTGTTCGACTTGTCGAAGATCCTTCCTTTCAGAGGAAGTCTACATCCATCCTTCCTCTACTAGTTTTATTTAGCTAAAATACTAAAGCAGGTAATGCGTGTGATTTAAAAATAAGTTAATTTTCGAATTACTACAAAAGGTAAATTAACTATGATTTATATTAGGAATCGGAAAGCTAAAATTACTTTCCGTGTGTTAACTACTTACATATTTTAAAATTGCTGTTTCAATGAACTTAAATACAACATTTAATTAACATGTTTCATACTACCTCTCTTGCAAAATTTCATCAAATTGTGAACAGCGGTTAAGCCGTTAACCCAGCAGTATTAGGTAAGCTATACAGATGATCCATTTCAAATCGCCTCCATCTCCACATAACGAAATAAAAATTACATTTATTAGATCATTCGGTAACGAAAACGAGACAAGGTTACGCCCGCGGGCCTTAATTGTATATATTTTATAACTATAATTTTTATAATTCGGTTTGCTATCATGTACGGTCGGCAAAAAAATTGTTTCACCGTTTTTTAATATTTTTTTTCAAATAATTTCTTCATATCGATCTAAGTTTGTTTTTATGAATGATGTTTTATCTTTTAATTAGGCAAGTAAGAACTTAAGAAAGAAAGAAATTTAGCTTCTTATTCCCTTGATATTAATAAAAAGAGGAATTAATATATTTCCTTTAATATATTAAAAGTTAATTAATATGTTTTTAAAACACATAATGTCAAATCTTGTTCAAGATGTGTCAATCTAGACTGGCTATTTATCACTTAAACTAGCTGTATCCTGTGGTTTTCTCACCTCGTAGCTCTATACATAAATAATTTTCAAAATATCTTCATTAGTTCCATTAATAACTTTTAACTTTTAAATAACCTTACAAAGAACTCTATCTCTTTTAAATTCGGCAACCCACTGCAGAGCTGTCAAGCTCTGCGAGTGTTGATGGGCGATGACCACTTTCCATCAGGTGCCTCATGACCACTTTCCATCAGGTGGCTCGCCTGCTCGTTTGCCTCCTATTAAAAAAAACCTGCAGTTAAAAAACAAATAATTAAGAATATAACATGCTGACCGTAGAACGAATCACGTTTTGACAGTGCTACTCTGGTTTTTTGTTAAATGCCTCAAATAATAGCTCGCTCGTATAACGCTGAGGTGAAAAGAAGGTCAAAAGTACGTTTTTTGTCTACGCAATACTATGAGTGTAACGGTCGGGAATTATTTAAATTTATCATTGGCCATATTTGTATCAGATTTAAAGTCACCTTGATGGAACTATGGAATGGAAACGTCTAGAATATATGTATTCTTTTTGATAGGGTTTAACTATACGCATAAGTTTTTCTTAACTGTTAACTACTAAAGATTCAAAATAGCATTTAAAATAAAGAAGGAAGGAAAAATATGATTAAAAATTATTAAAAAAATAAATATCCTTTAAAAAAGAACATGAACATCAAACTTTTGTTTAGATTATTTTGGTATACTGTTTTAAATTAGAAAACAACTCTTTTTATTTCGATGATTTTTCTGTATAAAAATTCAAAGTCCAAACTAAGTATCTCCTTCTCCTACATTTGAATATGGTAGCTTTTTGAACTGTCAGAGTACCAGTTTGTAGAAACAGTTCCTTGAAAGAAGAACCGACAAGAACCTAGTTACTCAATTAATTTAAAAATCCTCGCTCATACTAAAGATAATATTTTGACATCGATAAAGGTACATAATATTGTATAACCTGATTTTCACATTAGAAAATCGAAAACTACGGTGTGGTATAATTACGATCTAGCCCGGTGATAGGCAAATTAGTGCTTTAGGTACTAGAAACCAGTACTAGGTCACATAACCGGTTACCAGTGAGAGTTTGCGAAACGACAATTATCGTTTAGCTAGGCCTGTTCCGTACGCTTTTCTAAACACGTGTTGAAAATAGACTGACTATTTTATTACGCCGGCAACGCAATCGTGAAGCATACAGTTAGTCAGGGACTCAAAGGATCTTAAGGGCTTAAAGGGTCGCTTGCCATAAGCGAATGAATGAGAGTTTCATCCCGTTTTGTTCGATATTTTAATATCTCTTCCAGGCATCACGAAACTTAAAAATTAAAATACTAAAAATAATTTACATGTATATATGTATATACATATAGTAATAAATATTTAATTACTAACAATGATTATACCTACCTTATAAGACTACATAAACTACTTACATTTAGGTTCGACATAGATTTTTAATAGTTATCGTGGTCAATGCTTCGAAGCTCATTGTTCTGACAACGTGACGTGGTAGCTAAAATATAATCGTATTTACATTAAAGACTAACTGTTTACATTCAATGAAATATTTATTAATACTTGTCTTACTCCAGTATTTGCTTGGGTACCCAAACATCTTAATATATGTATAGAAATTACGTGTCACGTTGTTTGTCCGCGATTGACTCCTAAACTACGGAACCGATTTTAAATTAATTTTGCACACCGTGTTCAATTTAATCCCACTTAAAAGTAAGGATAGCTTACATCCCGGTATTGCCCGGGGAACGGGAACTACGAGGGTAAAACCGACGAACACAGCTAGTTAATTTATAATTCTTTATGCATTCACGTACATAGACATTTCATAACTATAAAATAATAAGCCATAGTTAAAAAACCAGCGAACGTCCCTGGACCCATCCGAAAGTCGACCGCGCGTGGCTCCGCTTAACCTTAACATTATTTGCTTCTGTGAACACGTACCATGTATGATATAATTACAAATTAACACAGTTGTTAGGTGTCGCCGGCAGAGCGTAAAAAGGGTGTTTATAACTATTAATTACTGGTTAACACTGAAACAGTAATTAGCGAACGTCTTATTTTACGATAGATTAAAAGAAGCAGAAAAAAAACAAGCTATAATCCGGTTAAATTAGATGTTTCGAGCGCGCCATATAGATGGTATTACTTAATGTAATTTTTAAGGTGACTATGAAGGGAGGTAATTTCTGAGTTTAATCAAATTATTTTTACAAATTAAGCTTTATTTACTTAGTCAAAGTCAAAGTCAAAAGTATCTTTATTCAATTAGGCTACATTTAGTTACACTTTTGAATTGTCACGGTATTACAAAACATTTACCACCGGTTCGGAAGGCAGTTTCTACAGAGAAGAACCGGCAAGAAACTCTGATAGTCGCTCTTTTTACAATAAGAACATACATTGTAAATATAAACAAAAACTCGACTATTATAATATTTATACATGAAAAAGGTCACCGTTCCACTTAATTTCAGTTAAGTTAAGTTATTCGTAACTAAAACTGTCTGTATTTTTAACTCAAAAAATATTAAAAACGAATCTAGTTACAACACATAGATACGCAAGAAATTATTTCAGTAAAATATAATTGACGTGTATTTTCCTCAATAGGATTAACAAGGAAGGGGAACCCTGATTACGGTATTCGGGACCCTACATATACCTACGGAACCCTCGAAATACATCCAGTTTCCGCTTGACCGAAGATTTTATTAAAGTTGAGCTTATTACTGAAGCAATTTGATCGGCTCCGTTGAAAATAAAGAATAGAATTTAGTCGCCATCTTGCGAGATATTGACTCGCGTTTCTTGCGAATTGTTTGCCTCAAATTATTGAGTTTTACAGTTCTGATAGTTCAGGACACGTGCAGCGATAAATTTTTACTTAACGTGTTGTTTGGAAAATCGTCAGTAAATTTTTAGTCTTTATATACGGTAGAAAATTGGAAATATGCTTTTTAGGTATATGTATGTGCTGACGATGTTTTTTATTATAATATTCTCTTGTGACCATTGCTTCTTGCATTCCATGCTTTTGTGACCATTTTCTTCCTATAGTGTTATGGCAATTGAGTGCCCATCTTCGTCGATAAGCAGTCGCATAGCTAAGTGCCTTACATATGCGTTGCCGGCCTTTAAAAACAATGGAAAATGGAATTTCTTTATTTGACACCAATTTTTTGTAGTACCAACCAGGTGTTATCTGCAATATGTCTTGTCTACAAATAATTATGCTCTGCTAAATTTATTTCTTTGTTAAAAACGGTATAAAGTGGTAATAGTTATAATATATTAAATGTTACATTAATGGTGATGTTGACAATTCACATTCGTTTGACAAAGCTCAAGATTAGACCCCATTGTACGCGGCTCAGATGTGACCCCATTGTTCGTGAGTAATGACAATGGGCCAAATGAAACTTTTTGGACCTCAGACGTATCGACAATGGCTATTGAAAATCATCACGGACTTTTCAAGTGTAGGAATCTGTTATATTATTTCATTAAAGCATTTTTTATTTATTTCTTGATTGCGAGATTTAAATTATACAACTAGCTGTACCCGCGTTATTACCCGGGATATGAAGTATCCTATGCGTTAATCCAGAGAATCATCTATCTACATACCGAATTTCAACCAAATCGGTCCAGCGGTTTTTGAGTGAAAGAATAATCTTACATCCATACATATATCACACACTTTCACATTTATAATATTACTAGCTATGTTCTGCGGTTTTACCCGCATAGTTCCCGTTCCCGGGGCAATACCGGGATGTAAGCTATCCTATCCTTTAAGTTGGATCAAACTGCACATGGTGTGTGAATTTTATTATAATCGGTTAAGTGGTTTAGGAGTCCATCGAGGACAAACATTGTGACTCGAGATTTATATTAAGACAAGGATAGGATAAGATCAAAACTACATTTTAACTAGCTTCGCACCGCGGTTGTTCTTGGCCAGTATTCGCTTACTAACAGACAACCCTCAGTAGCACATAATAATAAAAAAACATATTTAATGTATATAGCGCTTAGTTCTCTTTCGATAGTCAGTTAAATCGTGATCCAAGAACCACACCCACACAAGTAGGAAGTCATTATGTCGAAACGTGTAGCTTACATATAAAATAGTATGTTATACATGAGGCTTTTTCATTTATATGTTACTATGTTATAAACTACCGTTTTAACTAATACTGTCCATTCTTTACATTTAAATTTTAAATGTTTATGCAAATGTATGTTATAAAAAATATATGTTTTGGACTATGTATGGTTCTCGAATTATATCATACACCTATTTTTCTAACGCAGTTTTTCCGTATAGGTTGTCTGTAAGAAATCACTGATAGTAATAAGACCGCATTTTGGCTATATACTCCTTGGCGGTCATCGTCCTGAGAACGTCAAGAAATATCATTCCAAGGGTTTTTGTCCTCAATCTATATATATAAAAGAAAGTCGTGTTAGTTACTTCACTTATAACTCAAAAACGGCTGAACCAATTTAGTTGAAAATTGGCAGGGAGGTAGAACGAACCAGGAGAAGGACATAGGATACTGTTTATCCAGTTTCCAGGAGAATATCTTTTTTATGAAAGTAAACGCGGACGGAGTCGCGGGCAACAGCTAATTATAAATAATAAAAATTTTACTAACTTAAAGTCGTTTAAACCGTCCCAGTTAAAATCTGAACCAAAATAAATGCCCAAACCAATAAACGTATCAACATTGAATTAATAACGATAGAATGAATTATAAATAAAAATCCGACCAATACCAGTTTAGCAATTACACATATATCCATTGACAGCTTCCGTACTCAGCGAAACTCGTAAAACTGTCATTAAAAATTACTCATTCAATCAACAGTCATTAATTTGTGATTATTTAGGAAATTTATTTAACCAGAATATATTTTTCATTTTTATAACATCCCTACTAATATTATTAATTAATTATTAATGCGAAAGTAACTCTGTTTCTCTGTTACGCTTTCACGCCAAAACTACTGCACCGATTGTAATGATATTTGGTACACAGATGGTCTAGACCGTCATAAAATACATAGGCTACTTTTTAACTGGAAAATAGGCTTAATACGCGGACGGAGTCGCGGGAAACACCTAGTACGTTACATATTGTTACCAGCGGCTTCGCGCGCATATATTATACACATTAACCTATCCTCTTCACAAAAACACAGCCAACTACAAAACTTGATGAACAATACTTAAAAAAAATTTAAAAAAAAACGACAGAAGTAATAATTAGTATTTCACGAGTCTATCAATTGTTATAGTTAGCTGTACGCAGCCATTTTCTTAAGCTTTAAATTAAGTTTCATAAGATTCACTTACACTTCGTTGTATAGGTCGCGTCACGGATGTTTAGCGCTGGACGAGAATAGCTGCGCATCGGTAGAATCGCGCTCGTAATTGACGTATTGGTGCGAGTCCAATCGATACCTTATTTTTGACTTCTGCGCAGGTTTCGTTCAGCGCTAAAGATTCGTGTCGCTACTTATTACTAATAACCAATTAGTCGTTTCTTGTAAGCTTGGGAAGGACTTTCAAGGATTTTCACATAGGCTATGATTAAATCTAGGCTATATTTTATGCTAATTCCACTAAACGCAACTGAATTGACCTTTTTATTTTATATTACGTCACTTAAATTAGAAATAAGTGCTTATTCGCTTGACCAGTTAACTTTAAGTTCATTCAAAAAGTTAATAAACATTATTTGTCTGTAAGATATCTCTTCCTAGCGATAAAGCCGTAAAAAGTAAATAGCCTTAGGGCTATTATATAGCCCTAAGCTATTATATAGAATCTGAAATAAAAGTTTCGGATAATGTCGGATTGTAATTTATACTAAATGGTGACATATAAATAAAATTTCTAGCTATTTCTATTTTACTCTTGAAATTCCGTAAAATAATAATAATCATTCCTATATCTGTATCCAATCCGATTCCGAAGTTCCATATCCATAACATCCCTGCTAAAGGAAAACGAGTCAAGCCGGGGTTGGCTCATATAGCGGTTGCCTGGGTCTCGTCTATCATACATTCCTGCGGGAATCAATTACTTCCCGGCATACGGCCAAGCAATGTTATCTATAAACTATAAAAATACTTCAAGTTTCAAAGTAGCTTGGATCTTATTTCGATAGTGGAATTCCTTTTGACGACCGCTTGGCGCAGTGGTAGCACAACTGCTTTCTGCGCGAAGGGTCGTGGCTTCGATCCCCACACTGGAAATATATATTTGTAACTAGCTGTGCCAGCGACTTCGCCCGCGTAGAAAAGTGACTTTGTGCAGCATTTTTGAAAATGCCTAACCCGCGCCAACAAACGTTGAGCTAGTTCATCGTGATTCTTTAAATTGCCATAACTTTTTTATTTATCTACCGATTGACATGAATTAAGGACTAAATGTTAAGTTAAGCTTACCACAATATATCATTGAAAACCCCATCTAGATAGGATAAGCCTTTTCTGAGATTAGCGTGCACAAACAAACAGACAAACAGACAAAAATTCCAAAAATCATTGTTTTGGGTTCTATTGCGTTAATAAAAGTCTCCTATAATATTTTTTCTTATATAATATCTTCCATGTACAGACAGCGACTCGTTACGTTTTTATTATATGTATAGATTTACATTTGTATTTTTCTGGGGTCTGGGTGTTATGTATTGTATGTTCAAGCGAAAGGTTTATGGGTATAATACAAGGTTAAATACGGGCGCGTCTTGTTAAATATAAGTTTACTCAAACTTAAGAAATTAATTAAAATTACACATAATTAATTTAAAAAAATGCTTTAGTATTCTAAGAAAAGGCCTAAGTTCATTTAAATACATAAAACTCTCGTATATTGTTGTTCCGAAATTAAAAAAAAAAAATCATCGAAAATTGCTTAGAGATTAGTAGTAACAATATATATATAATTCATTCAACTTTGAAGCTTCTTAAATAATTCAGGTCATAATGGGATAAAAGATGTATCTCCAATATCTCGCTAACTGTATTCGATGCTCGATCAGGAACTAGCATTGACCCTCAGATTCGGCCGTAAAACCACGCCTGGCTTCGGTTTCCGTGTTCCAACCACGTTTTGTTTCAATTCCGTTTCGACGAGGCCACGATAACGCTTTTTAAAGATGATTTGTGAGTCGCGGAAATGTGGATTTTGGCTAACAATTTCTAGTCGCAAACCATACGTTAAGCTATTTTCCTTTAAAGCAAATAGTATTTCGGGGCAGATATTATTCGTACTACTCTTATATAAAGACCCGGTTTGTTTTTCTGTTGTGATGCTACGTTATACCAGGGCGAAATAGGCTATCTATCGCTACTTAGCTACGGAAACCAGAGCAAAACCGGGAGGCACTTGTAGTTAGTTACATTAGTTTATCAAACATTTAAGGGATCTTAAACTCAAACTTTTGCTTTTAAATGTGGTCATAATAAGCTATACGACTATTTTTTGTTTTTTCTTTTAAAAATAATTCGTTTAGTTTCAATGGTAGTATTTTGTCAGCGTCCATCTTCTCCACTAGTCTAACTAATTTCTCTGTCCGACTCTTTCATTTCTTTTCTTACCTATATAAGTCTTTCCTTTTCCCTCTCTGTCTGCAACCAATTTCCAAGGTCTTTAGTTTTCTTACCATACTTTCCCAATAGATTTTTGACCAAACCCATCTGAAATAAATCATAAATTGAAGCACTAAGCTCCAATATGCATATTACATCGTCGACTTTCAAACTTTATAAGGTTTTTCATCACAAATTTCCCAATCTGACATTGGCTGGACGAACCTTGGAACCATCTTATCTTCGAAAGGTTATTGTTGCACTGAGTATTACAACTATTGTGCCGCGTTTTGAAATGCTTAGTAATTGATTTAAATGTCACTGAATAATTTACTCGTATTGATTAGATAATTGTGGAGATTGTGCTGGCAATCAGCTGAGTATTGACGCGGAATGGATGCAATTGTTATTCCTATGTACCTACTGACTAGTGCCTTAATGCCTCGTGTATGAAATGATGTTTGTTTGATTCTAATAACATATATGATATATTTTGTGTTGTGTGGTACTCTTTTACTTAAAAAACTATTTTGCAAGTTGGTAGATAATTATGTATTAACATGTATGGGTTTTTATTTGGATATAGACAAAGAGGCTAGACTGTTATACTTTACTATGTTACCTTTTATTTTACCGTTGTTTACTATGTTATCTTTAAAAAATTAAATAGCGTAATTTAAAATAGCCCAAAGAGCTATAATTTAAAAAACTGACACTTAGTTTTAAACTCTTCAAAATACATTCAAACTAATTTCTACTTTATATATTAGTGCATATTGAAGAATTTTGTATCTCCTTTAATTTACTGGCTTGTTTAAAATTTATGTATATTTATCGTTTCAATTAAATAAAAAAAAAACATAAATTTCTTATTGATCTCAACCTTATTTAGGTATAATATATTTATATTGGCAATGACCAATAGTATACATTTAATATAATCACCATGGGCAAATATTCAAAGCCTTCAATAGATTAGTTCAGGAAGTGTGTCGAGTTCGTGCGTACGCGCATATCATGTCTTAAATAGAAGGTTGTTTTGCCATCGGCGTATTTGGCTAGGTTCCGCTTTGTCTCCTTGAAATTGAAATTTTTAGCCATTAGCAACTTTAATAGTGACATATTAACCGACTAGCAAACTTTTGTAGTGGGGAATTCTTAATACCCATGGGACTCGGCGAGAAGGGTTATGTCGGAATTGTACCGACCAAAACCTTACTCCGTACCGTCTTTCCTCACCAGATAGTGATTACGGGCACCCTTGTTGACTTTCATAAAAGTTACTTTAAAATATAAACCTTTGAACACTGAAACTAAAACAAAAAATCTTAATTTTTGCATTAACAAGTTGAAAAATAGGTAAATGTTAACTGTTCAGGTGCAAAAAATATACATTTTATTATAAAAACAAGTTTGTACTACGAGTATGCCAATCGTCTAGGGACTTTATCTCTTAAGATAATAGGTCCATTGACCTCCTAATTAAACAGAACCTACATTACAAGGTCTTGAAAATGAATATAATTTTGAATTTATGTTAATGTTAGGCTTGGCTCATTTTAACTGGCCTTGAGGTCTGAGCGCTAGTTGAGTTTCTCTTAACCTTTATTTCGTGCCAATCCCATATATTTTGTATGTCATAAACACTTTAAGGTACCAACACCAAAGTTAATGTAAAAACAACACATGCAAGAAAATAAATTCCAGCTATTTCAAAATAGCATGATTGCTTTCAAATTCCTTGGAATTACACTCAAAGTACACAAATTAAATTTCTTAAAAACCTATTTAAATTCTAAGTATAAAACTCGACAAATTGCATGCAAAGCTTACCAGCAATCGCCAGGTAAAAGAGAAATATAAAATAAAAACGTGTTTCAAATAAACTTCTAAAGCACTTACAAATTATACGTCAACTAGAAATCAAGTAATTTTCCCGCCGGCAATTGTCAATTTGCCCGCAAATAGTTTCTTATCGTTTCAAAATATAACTTCATTTGTAACCTTTATAAACCCGTTTTTATACTCCTTTTATTCCAATGTCCCTTTCCTATCCTTTTATTGCTTCAGCTCTGAATGAAAACTGTTTATATTTCATCCTCGTTATTCCTTTGATAAAATTTCTAAAGCTTTTAAAATTATGCACGTAACTAATGAATTCATATTTAACGCTCAACCCGATTGCCTCAGTAAAAGGGTTTACCAAATATAGAAATCGTGATAACAGAGCTCGTATAGGTTAGACTGGTACCAAAAAACTGTTTAGTTAACCTTGGCGTCGAGTGGGCGTACCAAACTTGATTTAGTCGCCATCCAAACCCTTTTTTGTCCTGAATATAAATAAGACGAGCAAAAAATATAAAGTCGAGTGAGATTTTTTCCCCTTCCCACTGGGACTAGGCCGAGTTTAGCGAAAGTAAGATTTGAATAATAAAAGAGATATTCGCTTATGTTCTTAAAGTGCGGTGTTGTTTTTGTTCCTCAGCTGAGATATAAAGTTTCCTATGCCGAAATATTCGAAATTACACGCTCAGGGCTAAGGAAAATGCGACGAGCGTTATCCCGCGTATCGGATCGTCCTCGTCGCTTCCTATACGATTTGATAATGACTTCCTGCGTCCTTTAATATCCTCGTTACTCGATCCCATTCAATGTTTTATAACATTCGATCGAAACGCGGAAGCGGCTAACAGCACTGCATCGCTTTACCGCACCAGATCATTTAAAATAGAAATAAAATCAGATCACGCATAACGCGAGCCACACGTCGAATTATTCAATTTCACATTCAATCGGTGCGCTGTAAAATTTTCCTCCGGTCCATTACAATTTATTACGTTAAAACTTGTTTGTAATAATAGTAATAATTCCTATGATAACAATATCATTAATAGTAAGGACGCAAACTTAATGGCGCCACGTCATGCATACTAATTCAGCAGCCAGCTCTTTGCCAGCGCTCAGATCGGACATGCCTGAAATAATAATCACGTTTCCTACAATTTAACTGATAACACCGATTTTCTGTTTCAACCATTAATCTACTTAATAGATTCCTCTTCGTCCATTCCTTTTACACGTAGTTAAGGAACCTTTCACTATACTAATAGATGTGTATCTTTGTTCACAGACGAAAAAGAACAACCCGAATCACATCAAGAGACCGATGAACGCGTTCATGGTGTGGTCTCAGATCGAGCGCAGAAAAATATGCGAACAAACGCCTGATATGCACAACGCGGAAATTTCAAAAAACCTCGGCCGCGTTTGGAAGACGCTCAACGACGAGGAGAGGCAACCCTTCATCGACGAGGCGGAGAGACTTAGACAGCTGCATATGCGGGAGTACCCCGACTACAAGTACCGGCCGCGCAAGAAGACGGCCAAGCCGGCGCAGAGGAGCGGCGGCGTCACCAAGCAGAAGCGCAAGCAGCGCGCCGACACCAACAACAACAGAGGGGTGGCCCGGCGACGCTCGAGGCCCACGCCTCCCAGCGTGCCCATGATGCCCATCGACACTCCAGCACCGCCAGCTTTACCGGCTTCTCCGGCCGGCTCGCCGGACTCTCCAGAATCGGCCTGCCTGTACGACGACAACTGTCGCCGCGAGCAAACCGACCTGACGGACCTGTACTCCATAACGGACCTGCTCCGCCTGCCCGCGGACTGCGAGGTGGACCTCGACGTGCTGACGGACATGGAGTCGTTCGAGACGGCGTCCTCGTCGTCCGGCTCGCACTTCGAGTTCTCGTGCACGCCGGACGTGTCGGACATGCTGAGCGAGATCGGCGTGACGAGCGCCTGGGACGAGAGCGCCTTCTCGTCGTACCTCACGTCGTCTTAGAGCGGAGCCGGGCGCTCGGCTGGCCGCTGGCCGGTACCACTGATCTCATACGCGCGCCGCCGCTAGGGCCGACGACGCGGCGACCGCCGCCCCGCCTAGAGAGTGCCTACATCCAATCGACGTGTCGACATTTGGATTCAATGTACAAAGTTATTTAATAAGGTTTCGAATTCGTTCGCCGATCGGCCGCGGGCCGCCTCACCTTGGTTCTCTCGGTTATAGTTAAGTTTAGAAAGTTAGCCGGCGTCCTGGAAACGCGAGGTCGGATCTGGTTTAAATAGGCTGTGAGTTGGTTCTTTTACCGTTGCTTTTGATGATTTTCAAATTATCATGGAGATTTCTTAACGGCACGTCTCAGACGCATCTCAGTAAACAATCCGTCTTACTCTCCGTCGTCTGTTAGCAAGCAGCCGCCGGTCGCCGCCGGTGCCGCCGGTTGCCACTGGTTGCCACTGGTTGCCGCCGGTTTTCGCCGGTTGCCGCCGGTGCCGCAGGTTGCCGCTCGCTCGCACCGCGTTGTCGCGTCCGTATATTCTATAAGTGTACATTACTCGAGTTCACTTCTTCGTATAAGTTTGCAACCCTCGCTCCCTTACCTTATTTTATAACTTACCCGTAGACAAATTTAATTTACTTTAAACATATATTCGTAATAGAGAATTAATACTAGGTTATAGTCATTTCTTGCGTTCGTACGTAAGTTCACTTTATACTTTGACGCACATAGATAATAGTTGGATATGTTTTCACTGGCGAAGCTGATCGGTATGTCATGGAGGATTTCGGAGTGCGGGATGGCGCAAGGTATTTCGGGAGATGGGCCCGCCCGCGCCGCGTGTGTGTGTGCGTGCTCGCATGCACACACACGTTTGAGAGCAGTCACATGCGAACAATTTTGTCGGTTACCTTTTATACCGCGCACGTGACTTTTGTCAAATGTTTCGTTGAATCAGAACGCGGCGTGGGGCGGCAGGGGTGTAGGCGTTCGAGCCGGTATGTCTTGCTATATATATGTTAGATCGCTTAAGATAGGTTCGTACGATGGTAAGGTTAATGTTAGCTGACGGCACCTCAGGATCGATGCTAAGGGACACTTCAACTTCGTATTTAACGTCTTCACGCTTCACAAAGTCTATAGAAAGATACATATCAATAAGGGTAGGTTGTATCGCGGGACGGTTACAGTCGGAAACTCTGAAACTATCGTTCGGTTCACTCAAATATTTTGCTGTTTCAAACTCTGTGATTTACTTTACGGAACGTCTAAATTAAGAATAGTGGAGACTGATATCGCATAGATTAGTTTTAGCAGCGCTAGCTTCATTACTTTATAATTTTTAGTACTGGCCATAACTCTATGGTAGAACGAGACATATTTTTGATATTTTGCTTCCCTGTGGCGATCGAGCATGTAGCTTGTGTTCAGCTTGTGCGGCTCGTCCAGCTCGTAGCAGCTCGAGCCACGCCTCGATTCCCACAGCCAAGTATCCAACTAAACTATTTGTATTTTCATAAACTGTCAATTCTTCGAAAATCGTGTCAGTTATTTGCGTAAGATATACAGAGCCTCTCTTGTTGTAAGATATTTGTAACTCAGTGTTAACTATACGAGTACTTCAGTAATGACATCAATATTTGTAGATATGTGTCCCTCGTATATAAAGGGGTCCGTTGTGCTCTATTGATAAAGAAAAAAAAAACAAAATGCTTTACTTATAATATTATATTCTTATAAACATATTGTAAAAACTTGGTGTACTTAGTGAGTGTCTATGAAATCCAATTATTTTTAAATGCATAACATGTTATCTATACATTATTGTGCAAATCTGCAATTTATACTATCTACTGTGTTGTAGGGCAATATGATATATTATATACAATCGATACTTTATAAAAGATAAAAAAAAATAATTTGTGCCTAAGAAAAATTTCGATTTCAAATATATATTTAGTGATGCTCAAGTCTATCTTTATAAGCAGTAGTGGTAGTTCTGTTGAATGTGAAATTTAACCTAGATTTTTGACCAGATTTGCATTTTCAATGATTTGCTTGCACTCTTTAAGATGTATATTCTTATAAAATTGATTTTCTGATGAGTTCACTGTGCACACTTACATTTCACCGCGTTTGCTTTGTAGTAGTCTGGGAACTTCGACAATAAAATTTTTCTTCACGATCGAACTAGAAAAAACCTCACATTCTGTATGTACCTCAGTACCATGTTTTTCGCTTTAGCTTTCAGTGTTAAGAAGTCAACGAGTAAGCAATAAAATTATAGTTACACGAACGCTCAAATTAGAGTGAGTTTAATGCCTTTCTTTACATAGAAATTGCGGACCTACTTGCTTAATGTCTTTACGATTGACTTGTTTATGACAGGACTGTCAACTGTCACCTCTCATCTGTCAATGTCAAGTTAACAAACGTCATAACTTCAGGACTCAATGTGGTCCAAATAGAGGGAGTTCCACTATTTTTTCTTGGTGCAATTTCTATGTGAAGCTAAAGGCAGCTTAAAACCCCTGAGTATATTTAAAACAACATCGAATTTAATGTGTAGCGCTTGTTGTTTCAATAATTGGACTTATCAGGGTTTGATGTTTTGTTCAAAAATTTAGATTGTAAATGTCTTAGCGTTGCCTTCGGCGTTCGTCCCAAACGTTTATTTGCTGTACGGGCTAATCTAGCCGTGGTCATTTCATATGTAATAAATGTAAATAGATATTAAATTGTTTATATTGAAAAGTCAAAATAAAGCGACACTGTGAGAAATATTAGATTATAGTATATACGTCTGAAAGTAAGATATCACAAGGCGTCGTAGCTGTTGTAGGATTCATATAATAACGTATCTTTATAAAAGAAATTGTTGTGTACTTCAAATGCTATCTATCTTTCCTTTGTACTCTTGCGACTTTCCTAAACTTTTCATATACTCTATACTGGTATTTATTCCAGATAAAATATACGTTTCCGAACAAAAAAGTGACGCTTGACAATTTTTCGTTACCGCTGTAAGTTTCTCACTGAAATCGAATCGAAATAAAATTTAAAAATGGCGTTAGTATTCTACTATTGTGTATATTGATAGGTCTTTTAAATTCGTTTTAAAAAATGTTGGTGATCAATTCACAGAACTGAAAAATGGTTGAAATTATACTCGTTATATTGTTTGTGAAAATTTAACAAACCTGTATTATATGTATCTATTGTTTTTATTGATAGGCGTCTTCTATAAGGTTTTTAATACTTCCCTACACTTTGAAACACAACGAAATTTCAGCTTGTGTTAGAATTGCGTGTATTTAACATAATCGGTGTCTATAACGTTAAATTATAAAGTGTTGTTCGTTGATGGTAACTGACGAGACATCTGGCTCTACAGACATTTTCATATTACAAGTACCCTCTTTTTGTACAAAATCTGTTTTTAAAGGCAATGGCTATTTTGAGGGTAGCGTGATATTTTGCACGCCAGAGCAATTTGTATTGTCAGTCACCAGTAACCGAAACTTATATTAACCAATGTATGTATAAGACGTCAAACCTTAGTGTTTGCATTACCATTGAATATCTTGTTAAAGTAGCCAAGTCATTGAATGTTGGTATTATTAATGATAACGATATTATAAAAACAAAATTCGCACAATGAAGTCAAGGAACTAATGTAGGTGTAACAATAATAGAAGTTAATATTAAAGTTTATGATATACTAGGCGTGATAGTTATTGCGTTCCATATTAAATATTTGAGTAGTTTTAGACCCCTTGATATGTATCGCAAATGTCTGCTTACCTAATTATACTAAACACAGCGTCTGTCTTTAGTATAACGAGGCTAAAGTATATACGCAAAGCTTTTAATTTTTGACATACTATTCCATTTATTTACTGTAAATAAAGTTTTAACGAACGAAAATTTTATAAAAAATGGTCCATTAAACTTTATCACGTATATGTAAGGTAGTTACGTAGAGGCATGCTCGTACCAAACGGGATGCGCAGTACATACGGCAAACGAATTTCCTCTTTCGATGCTAGAAAGCATGGCTTTAAATCGGACTGAAATTTTGTGCCTCTTCACATGCGGACGGGTCTCGATCGTGCGGAGATCTACCTTAGATCCTGTCGATCGCTGGGAAACTGGTCTCGTCCCGTGCGCATGTGAAGGTCACTCTCTATAGTTCTGTTTGTAAATAGTTGAAGTTGAGGCCGCTCTTTAGCGTTCTAGTCTTGGTTCAGGCTGGTGTTCACATCCTGTAGAATGTTCCGGAAACCTACGGTGGCCTTTCCATGATTGATACCTGATTTTTATTAGATTTTTCAATTGATACCAAAAATGATCGATGCTGTTTGACACCGTTACCGATGGATCTCTATTTAAGTAGCTTATGATTTTCTGCAGCAGATTCGATTCTGATTGTGTATATACTGGTTTAAGTACTGAGAAATTATCCCGCGCGGGAGTTTGGCAATCTGGAAAATTAATATAAGTTTTCGATGAGGCACCACGCCTCGTCCGTTGTATAAATTATTTCTCGTATACCTAAGGTACTATAATTGCATATAATGTACGTAGTTTTTTAAAGAGTTAAGAATGAAGTAATGTTACAGTAGCGTTAAGGCAAACGTGTACATTTTGTATCTTACTTTGTTTCAATAATGAATATATATTATTATATGGTATAAATAAATCATCCAGTTTTTAATACCGGCATTTTTATTCAGTCCTTCCTTGTGAAAATAAATACACATGTAA
Organism: Eurema mandarina; assembly: GCA_018238005.1. Classification (NCBI taxonomy): domain Eukaryota; kingdom Metazoa; phylum Arthropoda; class Insecta; order Lepidoptera; family Pieridae; genus Eurema; species Eurema mandarina. The sequence continues at coordinate 37,017 of DWAJ01000273.1, forward strand.
TTTTTTAATATACTGTCATAATGGTAATATTAACAATAAATTAATATTATGCAAAATGAATTACACATGTTTCGTATATTTTTTTTTTAAATTTATTACTTCAAAATTAATTTGAAATTCATAGTTAACATTTTATAAGACAAAACATTATATTTAGATTAAATTATTTCACAATCTGTTTAGCTATGAAAAGAAACACATATCACACAATAACTATCATAAATAAGCCTGTGTGATAAAATAATAATATTAATAAACAGACTTTATTTAATTTCAAAAACATCAGAATACTGCGACCACACAAGATTACACCAATCTCCTTATAAATACCATCCATTAATTTCCAATTTGACCCATCCAAACATTGACCGCTCGCACCATAACTTAACCCGAGACAGCCTATCTGACACTTATAGTCAAGGAAATCAACACAGGAACGAATTAATACGAGGCCAAACACACATGCTCTTAAACAGATAATACTCAAGTGCGAAATGTCGTAAAGTATTCTTCATTGGAGGAAATGTAATCGAAACTTGTTAAAGCCAAGGTATCGAGATGTTATTTATTTGATATTTATTGAGGAACAGAGTTATTTTTAATTCAATCATGACTTTAATTATAATCCTTTGAAGACAACTCTCTTATTAATAACTTTATACATACAGTATACTTGGTATAATGTTTCTATTAAATAGAAATGTACTCGTATCTTTAAGAACATTTTTAATAGTTTGACAACCAGATTATTTCAAAATAAAAAGAAGTTAATAAACAGGAAATATTTTTAATGAATACCTAACTATTTAAACATTAATATAAACAGAATAAAAAAAACTATCACCTGATTACGTAATAAAAAAAAACTTAAATTTCTATAGCCTGTCATTAAAATCGAGTCAGTAGTTAAGGCGTTACAATGTAACATAATATGAACAAACAAACACACATAAAATACATTTTTGCAACTTCAATATATACACTCAGCAAACATTAAATTTTAATAACAACTATATTATTATACTTCGACAATCCAGTTTTTTAAGTATTATAAGTCCATTCAGCAGGTGGTGTCTTGGCAGTATAAGAAAAAGTAGTACTACAGTAATAAATAGTCAATACTCAATACTCAATTTCTATATTGCATTCCACAATGTAGGCTTAGGTGGTAAAACAGTGTTTAGGTAGGTAACAATCGTGGACCCCGCCGGGAACAACAAAAGATATAATAAATAAATAAGTGCTTATCAATTAAATATGTTATAACAAACAATACAACTTATTCTAAAAATATACTATTCTAAAAACTATATTACAACAAACACTATATTTTTTTAAACATAAATATAACATTAATATTGAATTGAAATTCTTAAGTCTTTTTTTCC
>DWAJ01000274.1:0-38389 GCA_018238005.1 Eurema mandarina
CATATTGTTGTTATTCCATCTTTTTGAATTTTAAATCTACACTTTTTACCTACCCTTCCTTTCTTTTGTATCATTAATGTTTTATAATATGGTTGCCTGGAAGAAATCACTTCAAGTGATAAGGCCGCCAATTACACATAAATTTAATGTATTTGTCTAGTTTTTAAGTTTCCTTGGTGTAATAAAGGGTAAAATAAATAAAATAAATAAAATAAAATATATTCCTTCGTTAAACGTAAAAAATGCGTGTTTACTATTTCAAACACAAATAGTGGGTTTGTCGTAAAGTAAATAGTGTGTGAAATTTACTGTTTCCTGTTTTGTGTGTCGCGGACTTAGTGAATCGCAAATATAAAATATTATCTTCACTATCCAAAATTTACGTAACCAAAGATAACTATTAAATTCTTGATTTGTAAGAATTTCGTACCATAGACGACAAATCATTTATTTATTTATCTGTGAATCTTACCTAATACACAAAAAAACCTAAAATGCTCAAAGTATGAATTTTACAATTTTTAGGTCAATAAATAATTTAATTAATAAGAAGTTATTAAAAAACAGTGAAGCCTATTAAATTATATAAGTATCTAAGTATCGCAAACATTGTGGACTTTTTAAATTACCTGAAATTTGTTCTTCTATACCTAAAATGCATTAAAAAATATTTTTAAATAGCACCGAAAGAAACAGAACTATGACCGTGTAAACAAATAAATGCATTTCATTACTAATGAAATCTGAGGGTATATGAATATATTTTATTTTTACCTACCCTCAGATTTCATTGCTCATAGAACGCGAAGAATTACAAAAACAAACAAACAAATACGTTTGATCCGAAGTTGTAAAGTTTTGTGAATAAAGTTATGGACCTGTGGCCAAATTGAATTCTTGTGTGTCTGCAATCAGGGGTGGTCTATTGTTGTGTCTCTCGAGGCATCAACTTTGAAGCAATTCTTTTTCAAAACCATAGTAACGAGCTTCATACAGTCGAATAAACCGTTCGATATTTCCACCTGTAGCATATATTAAAAAAGTTGTTCTGTTTTTGTGTTTCTGAAAAACTTTCATAAGATTTGCCTTTGCCTGATATCAGATTATAGCTACTTATCCGCCAAGTTCTGAATCGCGCTTATGATATTTATTTGAGACAGCATATATACAAATCCACGATATTGAATCATCGGGTAATCGGCCAGTCAGTGTCTCGATTGGTCCGAGTTACGAGTATCATCCCTTTGGTTTAGAGGAAGGTAACACACTCCTTTCTCCACCGATCGATTTGAAACTGAGAGCTAGGAAAGTCGCTCAAATGTAGTTTTCAATATGCCTGTCCTATTTCTACGCTTCGTATCTCATGACGTATTAGATAGCGAACCATACAACAACCGCTAACTAAAGAGCAAAACCCAGAAAACGCTGATTCAATACAATACATATAAGAAACAATAAAAACAAAATTTTCAAAAAACCTTCCTGTTAATATTTTATTTCTTTTAATAGCGTACTATTTTATTCATTAAATATTTACCGTCGGTACGTGAAACATACATTAATTGTTGTATTCATACTCAAAGCGGATTAAATACATAAATTTAAAGAATGATTTAACTATGAACTGAGTTGATTAAAATTGCGCTGAAATAATAAGTTTCAATAAATATTCTTTTATGATATTTCTGCTGATATTTAAGATATTTAAAGACCGTGTTTTTTTTTTAATTTTTGTATCGTACTTAGCAATAAAAAGTTTTAAAATTTGAAGTTAACACCTAAAAATTGCAAACTATTTTTATATTCATTAGAATAATTTATTTTCTTCTGAATTTATACTTAAAATCTCACCCTTGTAAAGGTTTGCTTCCAAGAAAAAACAAAAAAAAACAAAATATCTTTGCACTACTAAATGACTATTATTTAAGCTTATACATATACGTGCCATTACTATGGTCTACTGCCTGAAAAAACATTTGACGATACATAAGAATATTCGAGAACATTTAAATGATCATGCATATACTCTACTTTCGAGTCAGGTCATATTGGTAGTAAAGACTTATCCCGCTGTAATCTGCGTCGCAATATCAGCTGGCATGTTTGTGTGAGTATTATGCAAATGAAGCCTCCTACATATCTGAAGATAACGCGAAAAAAGATCAGCATTTCATAGAACCTAAAGTAGACGGTATAATAATGAGAATAATAAAAAGTATATGAAGAGGTTATTTTTAAATATTTTATTGTAAAAACAAATAATATAAGATGTTCCTTTAAGAAGGAAAAAAAATATTTCATGTTTATAGTTTCAAATAAGCTATACAAAAGTTTTAAGGGCGTAATATAATAGGACAATAATTTGTTTCAAAATTAATAAATAGGTAAGCAATTAAAGCATTAATGTTTTTTCACAAAAAAACTTAACCACCCTTTTTTAAATGAGTTCGACATGTATGGGGTACTGTGAAATAGATTTAAAAAAATATTCATATCATAAATTAGCATCAGAAGCTACCAATATAAAAGCAATATCTGCGCCAAATTGACTGCATTGTTTAGTCAATGTTTGACTGTAATTAAAGCTATAAATTAGCAAAACGGAATGTATGGAGCAAACTGAATTAGTATTGTCATACAACAAATGTTGTTGTTGTTACAAATACTTGTTATAGTTTTTGTACTGTAATCAACAAAATCTTTGATAATGAGTTTATGTGGAGTTCGGAGGTAGTAAAATTTGTTCTTAATAGGGATAATCATATATACAACATACGATAGCCACATGCATTCGGAACAGGACAAAGGGTTATGTAAACCATAACTTTTATTGACGAACTTCTATTCACCATAACCCCACTGTGTCTCGTCTTTCCGCAGTAGGAAGGAGTCACTTCTACGACACTTATTAACCCCAACATCTTAAGAAAAATTACACAATAGTAATCAAAAGAAAACATTACGATTTTAAATATAAGCAGCTGAAGTACAACGTACACACTTATTTAAACAGTCCAATTGCTTTAAAATTCACAAATTCCACAAAAAGTAATCCTCGACATATGAAACTGAAATTGTCGCCTCAGCAATGTAAGCGAAATGCATTTCAGTTAAGCCCATGAAGGCTTATAAGTAGAACTCATATTTTAAAGAAGATGTAAGGAAAGCCCGTATGTTTGTGCAGACGATTAAATCCGTACCATTATCTCGCTCTTACAGGATGCGCGAATGCATTTTTATTCATACTTTGTTGATGTTCGCCATTTTTATTATCGTGTAATTTTAAAAGACTGTGACCACATTTAGTAGATATGTCCGTGTTTACTTACGATAACTACATCGATAGTATATTTAAACCACTTCTAAATTGGGAAATTATCTCAACTTCAAAAGATATACATAAGCATTTCTGACGATGCAAGTGACCTAGGGAATAAAATAAACGTATAATTATATATTTAAAAAAGTAAGTGATATTCACGAACTATGCAATTACGATAATATATCAAAGATAATTTAGAAACAAGTTTGCCTATGCCTATTTAGTATGGTAGGCTCCCAAACAAATTAAGATAAATGAAAATTAAAAATACATCTCTAGACCCTTTGTTACTATTAATTTTTAAAACTATTCGTCATAACAATCACACATTTACAGCACACATTTACACATTATCAATTATCATTGCTGCATCACATTTGAGAGTTTAATAAATCAGTCGTAAAATCATAAAACATAACGTATTTTATGTTTAAGTCAGCGGGTAGGCACTAGGCATGAATAGTGTAATAGGATGATGCATTTTCCATAGCACCGCTCGCGTTACTTCACCGGGAATCCAATATAATATGAAAAATGATCACACTCGACTCTTAACTATGAATAAGTGAACGTTATTAGAATATTGAAGGAGACCCAAGCTACGTTTAATTCGTGAAAGGGTAACGGTGTATTGAGAAACTCGATTCATTTTTTACGAAGACTAATGATAGATATCCGCGAGTGTTGTGAATTGGATATAATTTGCTTTTTATTTGTTTCAAACTATAATAAATAAGTATATATTTCATGGAGGTAATTTCCTTTAAAATTTTATGTAATCTATGCGTATTTATATTTTTGATAGTAGGGATAAAAACATACACTATAAGATTTTAATAAAGTTCTGAAGAGCTAAATGATTTTAGAAGAAAATAATAGTTTGTAAAATCGTAGTCTTTTAAGCAGACTGATGAATGTGTTTCAGAGAGGTCAGGTTCATATCTACATAGCTGGTGAATGTGATCTTTATCTTTGGTATATACACAAGTTTTTGTTAGGCTTAGATTTTATTGAATTACTATATTCATAAAGGTAACATATCTTACTAAGTTAGCAATTGATATATATTTTATTTACAGGAATTAAAAGGTAACACTGTAGGGTATATTTAACATGTAAGAAAGTAGGATTTCCTCTGAACCAAAGGAAGAATCCTCGGCTAGTCGAACAACTGACTGACCGGCCGTTAGGCCCCAATGGTTTGATACCGAGAATGATTAGAAGCTAAGTCTTGAATGAATTATTTGCACGATTCAGAGCTCGGCGCAAATTCCATAATAATAGGTACAACTAAAAACCGACTTATAATGTTATACCTCAAAACATTCAACTGCCTTAACAGTGATGTGCAAATGTCACTGTGCTCCGGTCTGAAGGCACTGTAACCAGCGTGATAACATGCCTAATGAGTCTTAACATCTTATCTTACTTGAGTATAATCACTTTGAAGTGGGGAGCGTCAGTGTACCACTGCCCGGAACAAAGTTCTGGGTAGCACTACATTGGTTATGGGCTGGCGTTCCTCTTACCATCAGGCTTCCAGCTCATCTCACCACTTTATAGAATAAAAAAACCATACTCAGATTTTTAATCTGAGCTTTGAATAAAACCTTAATTACTAATACCAAGGGAAAAAGTTAACGCTTATTTGAACATGTTTCTCACGAAGCAACGGTTCAAATATACAAAAATAAACCGACGTTGGAATAATGCTTGCAAAAAATAAATATTAGTTTCCCTGTGTTTAAAGCAAAGTAACAAAATTACAGACTATGTATTTGACGTGTAATTTCAAAAGGAATTTTGAATGCAGTATATGTTTCAACACCCTTAATTTTCGCTAGACTCTACAGACGTCAACTAATGAATACGAAATTGAAAAGTAAATTTGTTTCTGTCCTTAGTTAAAATTCCTTAGGGTTGGCAATGAAACACTTTTAACTTGCATCTGATGAAACTTGTTGTTAAATTAATTCTCAGTAAAAAGACTCCATTAGCGCAGTTCACATTTTAGAAGATATTATTTACTTTTACGGTACAAAAAGAATTTTTAAAATTCAAACGCGAATAAAAATTAAGCAACATTTTTGTCGGATACATGTCAGCTTCAACCTTTTATATTTTGTTATGACTGTGACGCAGTGTATCTTACTTATGAATTTCAGATACATTTAAACACTGTTTTTGCTTTTAAAAGAAATTAGCCAGAAATATTTCAAACGTACTAGTCGTTTGAAATATTTTTGGCATAACAAAAATTTCATTTCGGCGAAAATTTAATGATGTGCTATGAGTTGTGATTGCATAGTATTGAACACAAGGATTCTATTTTCATCACTAGCTTTGCTCCATGGTTGACCCCGCGTACTCTCTGTTACTGTCCCAGTGCCTGGATAATAAATATCCTATGTTAAATGTTAACCAAATCGGTTTAGTAATTAAATCATGAAAGGTTTACAAATATCTTATGTTAGTTTTATATTTTCTAACAAAGTATCGCATTTATAGATATTTACAATTAATAATACAACATTGAATTATATTACAACAACAATAAATAGCGGCGAGCGATGCACTTTCCGTAAAATAGTTGCGCGCAAATATTTTTAGTTTATAAATAAAAGAATACAAAGTTGTGTCACATTGTGGGTTACTGGGGCTATAAAGTTAAACGAAGTGTCGGGTCAGAGGTAATAAGGAAAATTGTTCAGGCTACACCGACGCTCGCAGACGATAAGACGTGTATGTTGTTGGCAGACTGGATTACGGGATACGCCATTTATAATCTTTATATTGTATGAAACGTTTTATTTGTAGTTTAATGTATAGTATGGTATTGGTAGAGGAAGTAGTAGTATAGTGACGTAGGGTGATTGGGGCTTCAGAGGATTTAGAGTTATAAATGGCAAGGTTCATAGATTTGTAGTAAGGCATATATGTAGTTAGAATATAAATTCTTAAATGCGAAAATTCATAATATACAATCTACTGATATATTAAAGAATAAAGTGCGTAGATTAAAATTAGTGTAAATATTTTACTAGACCTGAAATACAACTTATGCGCCATCAAATATTTAAACTATAAATAAACTTAGCTCAAGATATAATATTTTTAAAAATAAAAATTTCGTTTGCGCCATCCTTGAAGTCTACAACATACAAATAAAAGGCACTTGCACTGAAACGACTGTTCAAACAGCTGCTGCAAACACCAGCCAGCATTAAGTCTCATCATGTTGACCGATCAGATTCCACACTTCGACGATATCTTCAAACAAATTAAAATCAACTTTTGGCTAATTGGCATCCCTTTCGACGACGAAGTCAAACGTCATTATTATGTTCTCTTATGTTGGATCGTTCTCATGGCTGTCCAAGAATTCCTATATTTCGCTTCGAAATTTTCCGCTGAAAACTTCCTTGAGCTAACTCAATTGGCTCCATGTACATGCGTCGGCATATTGTCTTTCATAAAAATAGCTCTCATTTGTAACAAAAGACAGACGATATTTAAAATGACAAAAAGTCTTAAAGCCCTGTATGCAGAAACTCTTAAAGACAACAAAAAGATACAAATTGTAAAATCAAACTTTATTTTCTTGCAGTATCTTACAAAAATATTTTTTGTTCTCAATGCAATTCTAATAAGCGTGTACAATTTCTCAACAATATTACTTATACTGTTCTATTATTGGAAGAAAAATGAGATACGATTTATTTTGCCGTATGCAGTACTAGTTCCATTTCCAATTGACACTTGGATTAAATGGTTGGTTGTTTATTTGTTTTCAATAATGAGTGGTGAGTTTTATATTCCAAATACAACACGATACAACACTCTTAAAATATCTAAAAATAATACTATTGTGTCATGGCAACATTTTACAATTTAACACCGGTGTCAGTTAAAAAATATTTTTCAAATAGTATTTATTTTTCAGGTTTTATTTGTGTATTGTATTTTACGACTGTTGACGGATTATATTACATAATGACGACCCATGTGTGCTGCCAATTCTCTCTTCTGAGTGAAAGAATAAAAGAAATAAAAGAAGACACCGCTTACGAATTAAAAGAAATTGTCAGAAAGCATCAGTATATATTGGAGTTAGTTAATTCATTTGAACTATATATTTATTTTATGATATATTATTGAATTGAAAGAATTTAATATATTTTGTTTAAGACTATCTCAAGAGTTGGAAGACATTTTCACTGCGCCAAATTTGTTCAACGTTTTAGTGGGATCTCTTGAAATATGTGCACTCGGGTTTAATTTAACGGTAAGATGCCTTTATAAATATATAAAATAAGAAAATAACTCGGCTCGGATCAAAATAATTGGTATGAAGTTTAATCAAAAGCTTTTGTTACAAGATGAAATAACTATAATTTGTTTATAGCGAGGTGTAATGAAACTACAGAGTGAATATTTTATTTATGTTTCAGATGGGCGAGTGGGCCCAAGTACCGGGAGTTGTATTATTTTTATTATCGGTTCTGTTACAAATATTAATGCTAAGTGTGTTTGGAGAAAATATTATACAAGAGGTTTGTTTTTGTTCCTTCAAATTGGTAGGTATTATTAAGTCGCACGTTATATTGTAACGTGTGTTTTTCTAATTATTTGTTTAAAACAGTACATAGAGTAACAAGTGACGTGTCTCTAAGTTCATAATTATACTTAACCAGACTGAGTCTTGCTTACTTAGGAACTTTACTTACGTTCTCAAGTAGGTAAGTAAATTTTAATGGCCTATATGATAGGACTTATAGAGCTTTACAAAAGTAAAAGAAGTTTCAAACCATTTAATAGTTTTGAATTATATTCGATGCAAACACAAAAACAATTAAATATTTCCTCCTTATAATGCCAGTAGTAATATTATATTAATATGAACGTTTTGAGCACGTTTAAAAATATACTATTATGCTTACTGTATCGTATATCAAGACTTATTTGAAGGTTATAATTTTTAAATAATACGTGAATTCCACTTATTTTTACAGAGCAGTAAAATTCGCGAAGCAGCGTTCTTTTGTAATTGGTGCGATATGGATCAAACGTCGAAAAAAACTTTATTGCTATTAATGTTAAGGTAAAATTTTTACTAACATTATAAACGTGAAATTTAGAAGATTGCAAGCAATTTATTTAATTCTTTATATTGCCACGGGAACGAGAATTATATGATTGAAACTGGAGCGTGATTTACCAGCCGATATAATATATAAAACTTTTAATTCATATTTTAAATGATATAAATGAATAGCCATGTTAAACTCTCTTCAAGTTTAAAACCTTCGAATAAATACTTCAATTAAATCGAAGCCCATTTTCAGGTCCAATAAACCGCAATTACTGACGGCGTATAAATATTCAGTAATTTCATACAAGAGTTTCACCAAGGTGCGGTTTTCATAAATTAATTTTATTACTAACTACGTGATTGGGTGAATTTAGAAAGTATAATATTTCCACCGCATTTATGCTCGAACTTTGTTTAAACGCTCATGCTAGATTAAAATTAGAGTTACGCTCATTACATTGTAAATATGAATGTTATCTAGTATCATTAATTAGTATTAAACTTATTTAATTATTAATTATAAAACAGAAGGTTAGTTTGATCAGTACCACCTCCTATGCATATTCTTAAAGTAGCTTATGAGTTGCCAGCCTTAAAAACGGTACGAGGAATGAAATTATTACAAAGAAAGGAATACAGAATGGAATAAAAGAGAAGAAAAAGGATTTTGAGCCTCGTGTAGTACGTATCGCAAAAAACACGATTACTTTTTGATGTAATGCGATTTTTTGTAAACGATTTTCTTTGAAGACTGATCTTCATTCCTCTCTATGACATTTGGTTGGAGTGTTGAATTCGATATTTTTTTCTCTAATTAATAGTTGAAACTTTATATTTAAATATTCCAGATTATAAGCACATCATGGTCCTATTTCACCATATTGAAAACTGTCTACAAACCACCTGGAGTTAGCAGCGAACTATAGTTAGGTTATATACTGTCTAGTTTTTGGTATCAAATTGTTTAATTCTCTTTACTTATAATAAGAAAACTCATAAAAATGTAACGTAACTCATAATAATTTAGTACGGATGTAAAGCGAAATATTTTTATTTAATTTTATTAATAAATTGTATTTATTTATAAAACTGTAGTTTTCTTAACTAATCTGACTTAATCTGACTTATTCCAAGTTTAGAAGCCTTGTTAAAAATGTCTAATTAAAAAGGCGTAGGTATTATACATTAAATGAATATATTCAAGACAAAAACCCCTCGAATGATATTTATTTACGTTCGCAGGACGGTGACCTTGTTCAAGTATAAATATTATAAAAGTTTTTGTTTATATTTACAATTGTATGTTCTTATTTTAAAAAGAGCAACTATCAGAGTTTCTTGTTGATTCTTCTCTGTAGAAACTGCCTTGCGAACTTCCGAACCGGTGGTAAATGTTTTGTTGTAACTATATGTAGTAGTAAACTATATGTAGCCTAATTGAATAAAGATACTTTTGACTTTTGACTAATGTTTTCAAATGGAAATTCCAAAAATAAAAATGCATTACAATTTATCTACATCTTAATTCCATATCATACTTTAATCTTAAAATATTTCATTAATTACTACATATACATGTAACAATTTATTCTCAGATGTTGCACAATTAAATACACATTCAAGCTTAACTGGAAAATTTTAAGCATTCCAAAAGATAAGAGGGATGTCAGCCAACATTGCTATTATCAGTAAATATGCTGTGACTTCGACTGAAATAGTCTTATCGTGTTTTGTGAAATAATTTCAACGGTCTTTTTAACCACTACTTTTTACTATTAATTATTTAATTTAAGATTATTTCGCCTTCTTTCACTAGAACAGTGCTTTTAATGTGTATTGAATCTTTGTAGAATTAAAGGCAGCATATTAAAATAAACTTAGTTTATATAATATTTTTGGTATTATGTTGCTTTATTACTCCTAAGTGATTTCTTCAAGGTGAGGTTGTTAAATATTTGCATAATCTTATATAATAATATATATAATAATATTTTAACGAGAAAAAAATTGATTGATTGTTTGTTTGTAATTATTGAGCTTTCAAATTACTGGACTGATTTAAAAAAAATCCTCCACTCTTTTGAAGCCCCTATGTCCTCGAATAATTTACTATTTAGGTATATGGACAAGAATTTTCACTTGAATTTTTATTTTAAGGATAGTAAGTGGTTATAGTAATTAATACCAATTTTGTTGTTTGCTAGTAGTTAAATACTCCGTAACAGTGGATGATAATTGACTTTAATTTCTTAAGATTTTCAGGGCTTCGAATATCTTTTATTACTAGATTTATCTTTAAGCTAAATTTACATAAAGAAAACAAAATATATGAGTGATTTTATATACGAAATTATAATGAAATCAAAAGAAAAAAACAAAAGACAAAATAAGAACGTCTCTCAAATTTGAAATAGCTTATCCTTAATAAGAATACGACGCTAATAAATAACACTCCTGTATTGATGTGTAATAATTACATTGATTCTAAAGTCAAGGTAAAAATATAATGTAATACAAATATTTCTAGAAAGCGACAGCCTTGATTATTAATAAAAACATAATAATAGCAATCACGTTTAACATCAAATAAAACCGAAATATGTTAAGAAATATTCCATTTACACCTTATAATTCCACCATGGCCAACAAACAAAGTATTCCAGGATTTGACGAAATTTTCAAGCAAATTAAAATCAACTTTTGGCTAATAGGCATTCCTTTTGATGACGATATCAAGCTACGATTCTATTTCTTATTAAGTTGGCTCTTCGTTATGGTGTTTCAAGAGTTTTTATTTTTCATTTCAAAGTTCTCCGTCGAGAACTTTCTAGAATTAACCTACCTGGCTCCTTGCACGTGCATCGGCATATTATCTATTGTCAAAATGATGTTAATATGTCACAAAAGAAAGAACATTTTCCAATTCACGGACAGGATCAAAGCTCTGTACGAAGAAATAATTAATTCTAACAAAAAAGTGAACCTCGTTAAGTCAAACTTTTTCTTTCTTAAATACTTAACCAAGTATTTTTTCGTCTTAAACGGCGTACTGATAAGCGTTTACAATTTTTCGACTATTTTTCTCATTCTATATTATTACCTAAAAAGAAATGAGGTAAAGTTCATATTGCCGTATGCAATAGTGCTTCCGTTCTCAATTGATTCGTGGGGTCAATGGTTGATTATTTATTTGCATTCGATAATAAACGGTGAGTCAATTTTAAATGCTTGCTGCTTTTAAAATAATTGTTTAACATTATTATGCTTATGCACTTTATGAGAACGGTTTCATAAATAACGTCATAAATTTATGAAACGACGGTGCATATTTCAGGTTTTATTTGTGTACTGTATTTCACTACGGTTGACGCTCTATACTTTATTATGACAACTCATGTTTGCAGTCATTTTATACTTTTAAGCGAAGAAATCCGAGCTTTGGAACCCGACACATCGTACTGTTTAAAAGATATTGTCAGAAAACACCAGTATATATTGAAGTAAGTAGTTTAGTCACATTAATTTATTCTTAACTCGCTGTTGCCCGCGACTCTGTCCGCGTGGACTTTCATATAAACTTTGACCCCACCCTTCCCCCTTATAACCCTTTTTTCCATTTAAAAAGTAACCTATGTTTTATCTCAGGCTCTAGACCATCTGTGTACCAAATTTCATTACAATAAGATCAGCCGTTTGGCCGTGAAAGCGTAAAATTATACAAAGTTTCAACCCTTCCCACCTTACAACCCTTTTTTCCAGTTAAAAAGTTCCAGGCTAACCTATTTTTTATCCCAGGCTCTAGACAATCTTTGTACCAAATTTCGTTCTAATCGGTTCAGTAGTTTTAACGTGATGGAAAGACAGACAGATAGACAGACTGACAGAGTTACTTTCGCATTTATAATATAAAGTATGGATTAATTATATCATAAGCAACTGTTAATGTTATGTTATTTCAGATTATCTCAAGACTTAGAAGATATTTTCACGGCACCGAATTTGTTTAATGTCTTAGTGGGATCGCTGGAAATATGTGTTCTTGGATTTAATATTACGGTACACAATAAAATAATATTATTATGTAGTACAATGTTAAATCCTTTGGTGTTCCATTGAATTAATAATGAATTTATTAATATTAAGTAAGATTAACTCTAAACAATATAGAAGTTTCAGTATTATGTAACGATTGAAGTTGATCTCTCAATTCATATTATTAAGTGTTTTACATAAATAATAACTAAGCTGTAACATTTTATTCCAGATGGGCAAATGGTCAGAGATTCCTGGAGTCGTACTATTTCTTTTATCAGTTTTACTTCAGATACTAATGATTTGTGTTTTTGGGGAAAATATAATTAGAGAGGTTTGAAATTCTTCACTATATAGTATAAAACAAAGTCTCTGTCATAAATCCCTATATGTGCTTAAATATTTTGAACTGCGAAACCGATTTTCATTCGTTTTTTTTTAATATATTGTGATTGGAAAGGAACGTTTATATTTATAATACATGCATAATAATATACGCGTGCGAAGCCGGCGCGGATCGCTGGTCTTTTAATATAGTTTTAATAGTTTTTATTCCTTTTTAGAGTAGAAAAATCGGTGAAGCTGCATACTTCTGTAAATGGAGCAACATGGACGAGAGATCGAAAAAAACTATTCTTTTATTAATGCTAAGGTATTACCGACTTCCGAAGATTCTTAGTTGATGATTGTTTTTGTTGTAAAAGAGATATCTCAAGGATTACACGCACACACACATATCCCCACACACACACACACACGCGAAAACACACAGAAAAACTCTTCAGGTTAAATCGATACTATATATATATACACTGTACTAGGTTTTGATTTTAAGACGAGGCCTTACTTCTGAATCTATTGAAACAAGATATTCGTATCATACTTTTAAAAATGAATTAAAACAGGAGTGTATTATGGGTGTGGAACCACGGAACACAGCTAATATGATATTATAAAAGATGAAGATTCGCGAATATTGCGCGATGTTGGTGACACGACCATACTTCTAAAATCAATTTCTATTTTCAGATCCAATAAGCCACAAAAGCTAACGGCATATAAGTTTTCAGTCATTTCCTATGAGAGTTTCACAAAGGTACGGCTGTAAAAATTTCATTTAAGCCACTTTCAATTTAGAACACAGTTCAGCTTTTCATATTATTTATCGGGAGGGAATAATTTTCTTTTAAAGTTTTAAAATACACGTTGAGTTGTATTCCTGAGTTTTCTCTTTTCTAAAGGAAGACTTACTTTGTCAATATTACTATATAAAATATATAAAACTCCAACTATAGGAAATACATCTGATGTTAATACAACAATAGTTAATGTAAGATGTTATTTGTTTGATTACGTAAAAAATACTAATTACGTAACCAACCCAGCCTTAAAATCCTTTAAACAGAAATTCTATTAATTATTACATGAATCTCACACCTTTTTACCGTAGAATAACTGTTTTATTGTGGTGTTACACAAGTTATGTCTCTGATGGCTTTCCATATTCTCAAACTCGTAATTGGGTTCTGTATAAATTATGCATATAAAATGTCCAATATACCTAAAACCTCCTTAATCTTTATTCAATTTCTCAGCGTTTGTATTTGAAAGGAAAACACGATTTAAATATAAGCGAATGACAAAGATAAGGATTAAGGTCGCACTTGGAAAAAGCCTGTCACACCTTATTGGCGACTTTTATACTTTTTACTTCACACTCTCACGGGAATAGATGTGATTTTCATTCCGTGTTTTTTCTTCTTCGAGCGTGAATTTAATCTTCCTTTTTCAGAATTTTTGTTTAATTAAAAATTGCGGTCCGATACTGTTCCGAAACCTCATGAATATCTATTGAAACTTGAGAATAGAGTTAAATAATTTTTACGTTTATATTTTTATTTTTAGATTATCAGCACGTCGTGGTCTTATTTCACAATTCTTAAAACTGTTTACAAGCCGCCAAATATAACCGACAAACTATAATAAGTCTATTATTGGATTATGCTCTGATAATTTACATAAGCACATATAATAGTCATGCTCGAGGTAAGTACACAATAGGTGCCTAAAAGATCACGTAACCCTGGTACTACAACGAACATTCCGACTGTTTATAAGAAATGTACTTCTCCAAGCTATAGAATACTTAGGATTTAGCTTGTGCGTCATCGATTATATGCAACGTATTCAACGCTTTAAATACTCGCTATTTAAACGGAACCTACGAACTCTTACCTAGAACATTCGCTGTCATTTGCTGGATCAACCTCGCACGAGCGCAACGCATGCCTCACCACGCAGATGAACATCCTAACAATACGATTGGCGAAGCATGAAATGTCTACCGTGCAGAACATACGTGTATTACCTGCAAGTACCTTTACCTGGAATTTGGAATATTTCTCGTTATAATTATAGCGAGAATTTGATTGTAAAACTGAACTGCATCTGAGTATCAAGATGGAGTTTAGAAGAATAAAATAAGCACGTTATATTTAAATCATAAATTTAAGTGAATCGATTTTATGCAGTGAATATCATTATATATAGAAGTGTTCTTGTAGTGTTTATTAACAGCACAAATAACATTCTAAAATTGTGTTTAAAAGACTATAAAATATTGATTATTTCAATACCCTTATTGCAATTGAAAATAAAGAAATATCATAATAAAATCGAAAGAGAAAACATGTAATTAACGAACCTTAATAACTGTAAGCAAAAACAAAAAATGAATAAAGCAATCTTCAAATGATTGCAAATTAAAGCTGGTTCTTTCGAAATCAACCTAGTTTTATTCAACAATATACAATCAAATATTCTTTGTTTCAACTTTGATCTATAACAATGGAGTATTTTCATAAACATTCTTCAATGCTTATTTTCATTTGATATTTAAGAGTGAGAACAAATAATTAAAACAATGCCTTCTCCCACGTTTGTAAGTATGTAAGTAATTAGTACTTAATAATTTTTAATACAAATGATTTAATAACGTAGACGCTAAAGAAAACACAATACAGATTAGTTAAATAACGTTTTATTTTTGGACTTAAAATGGATATCTGCGGTCAGTGTTTACTCGGAACAATCCAGATCTGAAACAATATTATAATAATGCTTAAAACAAATACAAATACAAATAAGACAATCCTTTTCTTACCATATGACAATTTGGCAAATATATTGAAAAGTTAAGTAAAAATATAATCGATTCAACAACCTTGTTCGTAATTTCATATAATAAAATAATTAAGCAGTTATAGTTATTTTTATTATAGATAAATGTATCTATAATAAAAATAGTAACTGCACCACATACAAACATTCCAGTGATTTCATGATTTAAATCAATTAAACTGTAAAAACTCACCCCCGTTTGGTCAGAATATCGTTGCCCATGCGCAAAGCGGCACCTCGACAGGTATTCAAGTTGACTTGTGCCATGCCTGTACACTCTCTACCTTCTAGATGGTTCCTGGTCACCGTTGAAGCAAACAGTTCCCACGCGCGGTTGTGGTTACATAAACTGGTTACGCAACCGGGCTGAGAACTGCCTCCATTCGGGAAGAAGTCAGCATCAGCCACTCTTGAGCCAATGCCTAGACCGAGGTATCCACCGTCAGTGTGAATAGCCTCCACGTATATTCCGTCAGTCCGTTGTAAGCGCCTTGAATTGTAGTTCCATAGAGGACCTGCTGGGTCCAATCCTGAAAAAAATATTGCTTATCCATGTAACCTTTTATGACCTTAAATTATCATTGCTCAAGCATATTCTTATATTGATAAAAATGATTTTATATAATAAATATTTTGATCAATTATTTTGTAAGGGATTAATACTAAACTAGCAGTGCTCCGCGGATTTACCCGCGATATTCCGGTTCCAAGAAAAACCTATCTATATACTAAATTTCAACTAAATCGGTCAAGCCGTTTTTGAGTGAAATAATAACAAACTTACACATTTTTAATGTAAGTAGGATGATGTTCTAGGTTTGAACCACAAACCTGTGACGCGAGCGGCTCTTCCTCCAAGTTCTCTTCCCGCATTGCCAACGACGTGAGCTCCCAAACTGAACCCAACCAGATGCATGGTATTGAACGGAGCTCCTGTGACTTGGTTCAGGAAAGCCAGGAACTGTCCGAGACCACGCCCAACGGCTGGCACTCCATTTACGGCTGTCACATAGTCTGATAGCGCCAGCCTTCTCCAGTCCATTATGATGACGTTCACATCACTTTTGTCAAGGTACGCTGGAATATTGTTGGTATTTGAAGTATTTGAAAAAGGAATGCTTAATAAATTAGTCCTAAATTCAAGATAATTTTTACTTTGTTCAATTTATTATCTGAGGAAAATACCATCTATGTTTATCAATAAACATCTATATTGAAGTTTGAGAAAACTTGCTAACAGAAAGTTTTCTCCGCTACGTCATATAAATCTTGTTAAAGCCCTTCATTCCAGCAGTGAAAAAACGATTTATTTTTGATTAATCTTACCTTGTCTAATCGTGGGATTAATATTCGTGTTTTGGTTGCTAAGCCAGCCGTGGACAACAACAACTGTGGGCACTCGTGCATTAAAATTGGAATTTGAGATAGAATTAGCGTTGTTAATTGTTAAGGTTTGAGACGATCTTGGGTTGCGCCTGAAAAAATCTTTACATATGAGTCAACTGTGGAATGAATACCTGTTTCGCTAAGTAAAACAAAATCCTACCAGTTTAAGTATTATTAAAATATTGTATATTATGAATATGTATGGAGCAGATGACAATATTACTACTACTTCAATTATTAGTAAGCAGAACTCGGTTTTTAAGTTAGTATTAAGCTATCTTCATAATCGTACCTCGTGTACAATAGATACAGGTTGTTGGCTGGATTCCTTGAAATTTCATTCAGCAGTTCCATGTCTGGTTTCGCTTCCAAATCAACTAGATGCATCTCGCCATCTCCCCCGGGGAACTCAACATATCTGGGATATTGCTTGTCCTCCAAAGGAACGGAAATTGCAGTGTGCACTGAAATATAACAATATAACTCAAGTTAGTACAAATTGTTCAAGATATTTTTGTTCAAAACCCCTTCAAGGTGGATTAGTTTTTTAAAAAAAGTTATTCGTTCTGTAAAGCAAATTATAAGTTCTATGTCCTAATTACTCTACATCGATATCTACATTATATAATTATGAAAATTTAGACACGTTACTGATAAAACCTAAATGGAAGACTCAGAATTACACACCTGCAACACTTAAAATAAGAAGCAACAACTTCATTTTGAAAATTGCCACCAACTAAGCGTTTTGCGAAAATCTGTGGCTATATAAACAGTCGATATACATCAATAAATCGTTATTACATGAAGATAACGATAACAATACCATCAATCTTTCTTGTTTTTAAAATGGCATTATACAACAGATAACTTTAATCTGTTCACTAATAGCTGCATTATTTGCTATGGATAATTGCAGTAAAGCAATTACTGTACAAGTACAAGTATTTAAGGAAAATTTTATTTTTTCATTTCCAAGTTTTCAATCCGACAAAATGAATTTGATTTTAAACCTGTCGCTGTCTCTTGCTGAGCAAAGTTTAGGTCATTTAAATAAAATATTGGCAAAAGTTTACCTGTCTACAATTCGAAACGTAGATTTGATTTTAAATATCAATTTACTTTACTGTGCAAATGCTGTGAAGTTTTCTGTGTAGTTACTGAATTGCAAAATCAAAGAGACATTCGATTTTAGTCTTATATTACCTAGTTACAATGCGACCCATTTAAGTTTATTATTTTCCTACATCGAAAGAGAATTAATTAACTTATCCATACTCATAATATTATAAATCCGAAAGTAACTCTGTCTGTCTGTCTTTGTGTCTATCTGTCTGTCTGTCCTTCCCTCACGCTTCAACTACTGAACCGTACACATATGGTCTAGAACCTGGGGAAGGACATAGGCGACTTTTTTTTTAAATCAATCAAGGTTGCGCGAGGGGTTGAAACTTTTTATAATTTTACGCTTTTACTGCCAAACCCCTGAACTGATTGGCATGAAATTTGGTACACAGATGGCCTAGAGCCTGAGAAAGAACATAGGTTACTTTTTAAATGGAAAAAAGGTTTAAAAGGGGGGAAGGGGTTGTCAAAGTTTATATAAAAGTCTTCGCGGACGGAGTCGCGGGCAACACCTAGTAATTAATTAACACTGATCACTATCATGGTAAAAACATCCTAAATTCATTTTCTTATCATATTTTGGTTTCGTGCCAGATAATTAATTAGACTTTACGATAATAATAAAATGACAACAAGATATGTAAAAGTGCATACTAAGTACTTTTGTAGATTGGTTATGAACGTAATTATCTTAATAATATTTATCTTGAATTCGATACCCGTAATAAGAAACTCGATAAGAAATTTTAACAAATTAGCAACGATAAAAAAACGGACGTTAATTTTGTTTTTTCAATATCTTTTACAAAGAATCTGAATTGCTTTTCTTTAATTTTCAATAATAAATATGAACATGAAACTAGAAATAATAACGTAAAGCAAACGAAAGATAATTAAATTTAACTATTGAAATACCTCAAATACAATACCAACCCGACGACAATTAATTTGGTTCAAGTAGGCTTGAAACAACTGGTTTTGAATTATAAATATATTTCTCAATGATAATTAACAAAAGGTATCGTCGTACTTGGCTTATTACTATACAATGTTTCATATATTTTTCTTATTAATTCTCGCAAATTTGCAATTTCGCATATTCACCCGATATTTTTTTCCTTATGCATAGCTATAATAATTCTAATGACTTTCTTCTACATCATGTTTATTATTTTGTTTTGAAAACATTAACATTAATAAACATACATATTGTTTAAAGTTGCACTACGCCACCTAATTGTTTATTATGTATGGTTTGTCCTGACTTGGTTGCCTGGAAGAGATCACTCTTGAGTGATAAGGCCGCCAGTTATCACAATATATTCTCTTTTATAATGTTAGATTGTTATGTGTAATGAGGTGTGAAAATAAAAATAAATAAATATCTAGTGGTTTGATATTGCCAATCATCTATCACGTTCTTTTTATCTTTATTTTTAAATCAAAAACCCTCGTAAAGATTTGTAAACAAGAATGGGTTATGTCAGACTCCGGCCGCCTAAAGCCAACTATGTCTCTCGCCTACTATGAAAGAAAAATTTTAAACATATACCTATGAACGAATACACTCTGGATACAAGAAATCAACGAAGCTTAGAGAATTAAAATGCCACTGTATACGTCCTAACGTTAAAGTATGGTAACTACAATTTAGTATTTCTATTCTCTAGAGCTATCGGCAAACGGACGGAATACCTATTGTGCTGGAAACAGAACAAAGGATATCATGAAAAAGTAACGATCTCGATCTATAATGCAAATTAAGCGTCTATCAATTTTTTCGCAGCGTAAGTTACATGAGATGCTTTGACCGTTTTTTATTTTAATTTAACAAAAGTGAAATAATTTTTTATTTTATACTCATATATCCAAATTTATTTTGTTTCATAAAATGATTATTATAAAATAATGTCTATCGAAAAATATATTCCCAATATAAATATGGAATCGATTAGTCCTAGTATAGGCAGTTTTTTTTTGGATGTGTTAGTGAGGAGTGAAACGTACTGTTAAGCCTTCCCTGCATAGTAATTCCACTTTCACCTAGAATACGAATTGTCACATAATGAGACCGTGAAAAACACTCGCTACTCGCAACTCTTAGTTCACGTTTCTATACGAGAAAATGAAGCCCACTAATCACACGATGATAAACGCTATGCCGTTGCAATAAAGGCGTATTTCGCCTAACTTAGCAAAAATATGAAAATGATATTTTCGCGAATCGCTGTTTGATATTCTGATATCATTTCAGAAATAATATGATATGTTCATGTGTGTAGGTACCCATTTATCGTTCGCGAGTTTGATGAAAACACTAAACTGTGTCATTATGTTCCGAGGGCGCGCCGTTTTATAATTTAGACTACTTTATTTTAACGATACACCCTTTTACTTGAACTTTCATAACGGTACAGAATGTATTCTAAAGCGGGGAGTGTCTTATCCTGTTATTATGTTTTTGTTCCTTTAGGATTATATTGTTATGTTTAAAAGTTCATATCGCTATGTAATTATTACAAAAACATTTACTACACTGTGGCGAAATTAATGTATGATAATTGCAAGATATAGTAAGATCAGGCGTTATATTACAGGCCAATAAAACATTTTTTTAATGCTAGCCCCAAAGACACAATTCAAGTAAGATAATATGCAAAGTACCCAATAAAAATGCAGTTGTCTACATAATTCTAATAAAACTTTTTCTTGATTTAATCATTTAACTATGAACTATGTTTCTATACCACAAATACCTCAAACTGAGCGTATTATACAGAAATGGTGGATTAGAATTGTGAATGCAAAACGTCGAACGGTTATATTATATTCTAGTTCAAATAGCGTATTATTAATGCAGAGATGTAGGTCTCCCGCGCGACATTTAACGAAATTTGAAGTAGCTTCATCAATAATAAAAATGTTCATTTTCTACGAGATATATTATGATGATAATATTCACATTATTTTTATTTTATTCCGTTGTTGTGATAAATAGGTCTTAATGTATATTGAACTGTGTAGGACAAAATTGTTTTGTTTTGTCGACTAATAAACACATATTTTTAAATACTATCTCATTAAGTAAACATTAGGTACTCCTTCTCCAAAAGGATCTCTTTAACTGAACTTCAATTCTATTCAAAAATTATTTCAAGCCACTCCTAAATGATACTTAGATTTACAAAGCGACTAGCTACTTCTAGTATTTTCAATAATAAAAGTATATCACGCAAGAAGTATGTATTCGTAGAATAATACTTCTATCTACAAGAGAGAAGCGTACTTCTTCTGAAAGCGCGGCAGCTCACTCCAGAACCGTGTTTATGGACGGCGAGGACCACTTTCCATCCATTAGCTCGTCTGCTAGTTTGTTGTTGTTTGCTCCGATTTAGTAGTTATATTATTAAAAAAACATTGTACTTTAATAAGGTTACTAATTCGATTCAGACCGGCTGTTTCCTATCTTTAGAAGAAGCCTATCGTCCAACAAAAGACGAATGGACCGCTTCAAACAATTTTATCATTAAAGGTCCACAATTATCTTACAACCATAAATATCTTACCCAACTCTTTTTATAGAAACTTTAATTAAAAGTTATAATCTGGTCAAGTTCACAGATGTATAATTTAGTTACCTCCACAAAAACTTAAATTTAATGGTACTTGCTAAAGTCATTAGTAAAAAGCTCATAAAAGTGAACATTAAGTTTGATTAAACGGTCTTCTACGTAGCCGAGGACTTGTTACATAAAAACTGTAACAGTGCGAGCATAAAAGTTATTTCCTCGAATTATAGTGGGATATCTCGGTCGGGGCGAATATGCGAGTTTTTGTTGGATTTTAGCGGGAAAGACCGAAATCTGTTGTATTAGTAAAGCAATTTGTCGTCGGACGGCGCGCCGTGCCGCCAACTTTTCTAATCTAAACTGCTGGCCGGGTCGCGTTCAATCTTCGTGGAAACTCCTTCACTGTCCAGCGCATTGGTGGACGTCACGATAAGAATGCCCGGCGAACCAAAGCGCTCTTATTACTTTTTGTTGTTTCGGGTATCTTCTTACATTACATACTGTAACGTTTAAAGTTATTTTGATAATTATTTAATTCTCAATAAAGTCTTAGTAAGGCTTAGCAATGCATTTCAGACCAGGCACAGCCAGGGTGGCTTCCATTAATAATTATGTCTAAATTAGTAACATAATATATCTATAAAGTTATCAGGTCACAGTAATCATAATTAATGATAGAAGATATCATAGTTAAAGATACGTTCAGTTCATTACTTTAAGTAAAAATGCCACGAGCGCATTCACAAGCGACGCGCTACGTAGCCAGGTTCCATTTTGGTAAAATTATAACTTTTTCAATCTAACTCTCGCGGGCAATGATATACGAGCGTGGTGGGGTATAATCAGCCTCCGTCAGACTTTAATTCCCCTAAAGGTCTCAACTTGTCACGCCGCACGCTGTCTGTGACATGGGAGTCCTTTAATTTTGACGTATGCATTTTTATAACTTGTTTTAATTCCACCCCAAAGTGAATTTCATATTCAGGAAAGGGTTCGCGCCTATATTTGCTGCCCTTTTTTAATTAAGGCTATGCTACGAAACATTTTTGCGTACATTTGCCAAAATTTGAATTAGCTGCCCAAAACATATGAAAACATGACGACTCCATTTTCGACAAATAAATTAATTCATCTTAGGTGAATATTACTTAAATTTTTAATTGTGAACTTACAGCAGGAAAAATGCCCGAGCAAACTTTTGCATATTTATAAATTAGGAAGGCACTAATGAGAATTTTCGTTCCGTTTTGTTAAAAATAACCTCAGACGAAGTTAATCCTCTCCCTGTACAAACTTTGCTCAGACACGAATTTTGACGCTATAACGAGGATAACTAGCAATTAGGAATTAAAGGTGCTTTTAAGTTTTTAACTACTAACGAGTTTCTAGCAATACAATAGTGTTAAGTTGGTAACAAAATGTAACTACTAGCGGCATCTATGCTTATATTTGTATGTATTGTTTTCTTAATAAACGCTGTCACTACGTTGCAGCTCACGCTAGCTCTGTGTATCATTTATAGGTTATGGGCCCAGCACGCTTCCACTGCGCCACTCTGCTCATGATTACAATTTAAGGGTTAGTTGACTAACTCAGTACCAAATTTTACTAAAATCTTCTCAGCTGTTTAGACGTGTAGACATAACAAACATATGTAACGCAAGCTTTCGTCTTTAAAATATGATGACTCAAAGTGGGGAGCGTCGGTGTAGTGCACCCCTGCCCGGAGTTGGGCTTTATAGCAAAGTTCCGGGTAGCACTGCATTGGCTATGGACTGGCGTTACTCTTACCATCAGGAGTGCGTCCAGCTCGTCTCCCCTCTTCATAGTATATAAATATAAATAAATAATGAATTAAAATACCTACACAATGAGATAAGAAACAAGTATTATAAGTCTCCTCTCTTCATTTTATAAAAAAAAAAGTTATCATTTCTCGGTTTTGGCAAGTAATTGACTATGACGTCATAAGGCGAGTATTCCCAACAACGTCGAATTCCATTTACGTTATTTAAACTGCGTCAGAAGTAGTATCTAAACAAACCTGGCATAGAATTAAAAAAAAACAAAACACAATCGACTAGGAATTTGAAACGTCAAAAAGCCCGGCGTTCCGTTACACGTATATATCACGCGTCAAAGTTCGGGTCAAGCGTTAACGAAGCGATCCGTATACGAAATTCAAAAGATTTTAATGTCCGTGAAATGAAACGTATTGTAATTAACACTGTGAATAGCGACGCTTTATGTCTTCACTCAAATGTTTTAATGCTATTGCGTCATAAAGATTTTTATTAATCTGCAGGATCGCATAGCGATGGTTCGATTCGTTTTACGTAATGTATTTCGGTATTGTCATATTTTTTTTACTGTAACTGATAGGTTTTATATAAATTCTGATCTTTATGAGTATCTAACAATTTTAAACAGGTCTTAATAAGTGTTATCTGTCTGCTCATTATACGGGGGCTATAATTTTCCCCTGTTATAAGTAGACTATGCCACATTCCAGCCAAAATAACCAACAGCATAACCTAAAATTGTATTATCAACGCATGGGAATTATATGACAATATAGATATTTATTTCCACAATTCGTCAATACGCTATAATAATCTACAACACGTACCATTTTATTGATACCAATGAATGGCCTCACGAAAAAAAGTATACAGAGGAAGAGGAATCAATCACTGGACGTAATCCAGTAAGCCGTAAACAAACTCGAACAAACGGCGATAAAGCCCAATTTTACGAGCCGCCACCTCGTTTATTACGTGGCAACAAAAGTATATTGACATCCCAAGTGACTTTAGTTTGATTATAGATGTCGCTGAAGGGCTGCTAAATTTGGAATTACTAATGTCCGAGTTTTCGCCAGTCATTTAGGCGTTGGTTAACAAATTTTAATGTGTACATGTGTTTCTTTATCATACCCTTCATTCCATTGACAAGTTATACATTCTTTTTTTTTCTCTTCTTAAAAGCCAGTAGTGCAATTGCCAAGCATTGTTTTTAGTGAAAGGAGGTGGCTTACCGTTAGCGAATATCTTGCAAAAATTTTGTTTAAATTTTAAACAAATAAATTACTAAAGTCTTATATATTAGATACATATGGATATTGGTAAGTTTTGAAGAAATACTTTTAGAATTCCGGTTAATTAAGCTGACGTTGCAACACGGGTAACAAAATAGCATGTCAGATCGCTTGACTTTACTCGTGTCATTTTGTAAATTTGCGGTTAAGTGATGATTGTACACAAATTGTACCATATAATGTAGCAGTCATAATAGTATTTCGTACTCTAATACCAATGTCATGTCTATGTGGTTACTTTGGAGTTTATCTATTTTATTTCAATCCAAAGGTCAACGCCCCCGAACATGTTTCAACAAATTTAATTCCAACAAATTAAAAATCCACTTCGCATCCCGAGTTTGTTAGCCTTTAATAAAGATATTCAGAACTATCCAAACGAATATTATAAAGTGCTATTACCGAAATTGTTTCTAATCGAATCCTGGCACGATATCGGTTGCCGACGAAACACATGTAAAGGAACCGCTACCATCGACCACGTAGTAATAAAACTATCGCTAATTCTACGCAAACATTCTCTAGCAAACTTGGACCCTATTATCAGAACACTAAAGCTGATTATCGTATACGCATCCAAAGATCCATACCGATTACAACACCACTTAAAGTGTTCATAGTAAAGGTTCCCACTCGCTAGGTTAATTAAGACATGGATTATCAATCGTTTTAAAGCAGTAAATAAAATTGTAATCTCAGTAAAAAACAGGCGTCTCCATAACACGCGTTTATCTGAATGTTAAGCCCAATGTTTCTTTTGATCCCACCTACATTTAACTTGATATCCTTAATGCACTGTCATTTTTAATGCGGTAGACGAAGTAAGATGTTAGGGCCACCAATCTCTTGTTTTCTAATCGACAAATGAGTCGGATAGGGTGAGGCTCAGAGCAGGTACTGGAATTTTTTGCTTCCTTTCTGCCCTAAACCTGCCAATTTCTTGTATTGTACTAAGTTTTTATCTGTTACTTCAAGGTAGTCAGAACTTTTAAGTCTGTTTACTAGTGTCAAATTTGTTCAAAATAGATTCAGTAATTCTTCAAAGTAATTAAATAACATTAATCCATAAGAAAACAAGCGTCTGGTGGCCCTGATGTTAGTTTAAGAGAATCCTATCGAGTTGTAATGGAGTTCTGACATTGATGCCATTTGTTCTCAGGTAACGGCAGGTCCGGCTAATGAGTTTGTAAGTAAACAACTGCAGTTAGTGGTTCCGTAGTCCTGCTTGGAATAATCGCGAACAAGGAATGATCAAGGAACAAGGAACATTATATTCTGACAACCACTTTTGTGACACCAACTTTTATTTGATGGACATCCTCTTTTTTTACAACAAAAATGGTTTTTAATCTAATGTAGCCATGTTTTGATCGCATTATATGTCGGTACATAAAAAGGATAATTTAAATAAATGTACTTGGAGAATTTGTTGGCATATTTATAAATAGAGAATAAAAAATTAAATAATTTGAAAGTGTTATGCTGCATATCTCGATAACACTTCATACCGATCTGTTTTCAATTCCCTTTTTAGAATATTATTAGCAGAGAAAATTAGTTAGGTGTATGGAATAGGTATTATAGTTACAGGCCAGCACATAAATAAATACAAACATTTCTATACTGTAAATAGAATTTTATATAACTTCTCATTTGTAAGGAACATTCATTGAATAAGAACTCATTGTATCCTTCAAATGAAATTTTGTCTAGACTTTATCGCCTATAAACTTGATGTCTTGAGTTGTATTAAAGGGATCTTGGGTTGCTTTTGTATTTTAATTAAATTGCATTTTATCAATAGGATTTTTATGACTATTAAAGAATTCTGTTCAGTTCCATATATACTGCTTTTGGTATTCCAATATTGATAGTTTTGATTGTATTAACCAATTATTTTAGTAACTAAATAATTGTGTGTGTATGTATGCATGCGTGAGTGTGTGTGTGTGATGAACGTTCAGAAACATCGATCTATGTATGATAGTACTACAATAAATATCAAACAAAATTATTATACAATTATCAAAATGAGGTGATTTGTGTGGATGTCCGCTATATGAATAAATGTCAGAAATTGTCAATGTAAGCCGATTACAATTTGATATTATAACATATGAATCAGTTTATTGGTAACCATTCTATGAAGCTCATACATCGATACAACACGCTAATTAGGAATTTATCAAACTTGTTGTGTTCTTCGGCTTTACACGAATAAAACCTTATCCTATTTTTTCGGCTTAATCTGGAGAATGACATTCACAAATAATGTTGCTTTCTATTTGTTTAAGAATCTGTTTGTATGCACGGGCTGATATGATTATGTAAATCGCGTTTTTTTCGCAGTGAAAAGGCATTTCTGCCTTCGACCCGGGGATGGGGGGTTACCCAGGGATATGTGGGGCTTCTGAACGCTCATCGCCGACGTTAATCGTCCGGTATGCCCACTAAAATACACTGCGGATTGTCTTGGATCTTTCTAACACAGGACACAGCCTTGCTCTCGTGAATGACCATGGGTAGCAGAAAATTATTAATTATGAGAAGATGAGATGATAGTCACACTCGTGACATCACGAGTGCTCATGGGCGGCGCTGATCACTTTCCATCAGGTGACGCGCCAGTTCGTTTGCCTCCTCTTATATAAAAAAAAATATGACCATAGGTGGTAGGCCACTTCGTTTTTCCCTTCTAAATGACACAGACATAGGTATACACAGACCTTTCATAGTCGGGTGAAATTAAAAGCGCCGCACCTTATGTCAATCTTTATCGAACATTAAAGTAATAAAAATAGTGGTAGAATAAACATTGCTAGCCACGAATCAAAGACACCGTCCAGTCAATATTTATCTTGTTGAAGCAATGACCAAATGGACTCCTCACTTTACTAAAACAATATTTTTTTAGAATCCTGTATCTTGCTTTAATTAATTTTTGTGGCGGTCAAACGTAGGGGTATATAAACTATGGAGTTTTTTTGCCTATTTTTGAATGTTTTAATGGTTCGTGCTATAAGTTCGATAAAGAAAATAAAGAAAATTATTTTATTCTTACTTAATATTACCGATTATGATGAGATTAAGTATACAGGCAGATTTTTTTTCACACGTTTAATAAGCCCACATAATAAATAGGAAGCAAAAGTAATTCTGTTAATTATATAAATATCTGAAGGGGTATAAATATGTGTTAAAAAGATTTTAACACAAGTCTAGCCGCAGTAAGAAACTAGTCGAGTATTCAATAACATTTAACAAGTCATAAAATGATCAAACAATAATAACACGATAAATCAGAAACCCTATCCACACGTGTTGAAACAGCGTTCAGGAGTTATTAATTGCATACAGACAGACATCGGAGCCGGGGAATTCACAGTGTATATCAATGGTTTAATTGGGAACAAATGTTGTTGGTTTTGTTTTTAGTTGTTTTATTAGGTATTTTAATCTATCTACATAAAAAAGTCGCTTTTTATGTCCGTATATAACACTATATATTATATTTAAATATTTAAAAATACGCAACCTATTTTCATGCATTGCGTACATAGATAGAATGATACAAAAAGGTTTTATATGTTCAATACATCCATAATACATACGAGCGAAGCCAGGGCGAGTCGCTAGTAATTTCTAAGAAA
Source organism: Eurema mandarina (assembly GCA_018238005.1). Classification (NCBI taxonomy): domain Eukaryota; kingdom Metazoa; phylum Arthropoda; class Insecta; order Lepidoptera; family Pieridae; genus Eurema; species Eurema mandarina. The sequence continues at coordinate 28,454 of DWAJ01000274.1, forward strand.
AAAAGTAGGTACAATTTATTTTTCCGTATAATATATAGATGCTTATATGCAAATTTATGTCTGGCTAATTATTTCAATATGGCAGTAAACTATAGTTATTACTTTTTTTCATTATAAATCTATGTTTATAATGCAATAATTTACTTTTAAAAAATAGATGTTTTTTTCATTTTATGTTTGTTTTTTCTTAATTAAATTTATTCTTAATTCACTCTTCTGTATGATCTCTGAAATAAAGGTTTATTTCGATAAACATAATTAAATTGATCTGATCTATAATTGATCTTACAGGAACAATAAGCAAGTGTAATAATGAACTAATTCACGATCGAGCAGGTGTCAAGGTATTAATGTTTGATCCTCTCGGTAATCTGATTATTGTAAACTAGCTGTTGCTCGCGACTTTGTCCCCGTTGATTTGTTTTTCCATTATTTATTCGCCCCTATTAGTCACAGCGAGATGTTATGTAGCCTAAAGCCTTCCTCGATAAATTGTCTATTCAATAAAAAAAGTATTTTTCAATTCGAACCAGTAGTTCCTGGATTAGCGCGTTCAAACAAACAAACTCTTCAGCTTTATATATTAGTATAGATATAGATGACGTCACTATTGTGTAGTGACTACTCTATGTAGATGTATATAAAAAAAACGTATATAGCATATTATCAATAACATGGAAAATAAAGAACGTCATTAAATTAATGTATTAAATTGGTTCATTAACTTTGGTGGTTGAATGCATCTAACGTCTGTAGCAATTTTTATAATCTTAAACAAGTCTTGATACAGGCATAATTATAGTAATGCATTTATTTTTAGAATAAAGCTCATACGTATTAGAATTCAGATGACATTTTTGCAATCTATATAATCTGTAACCAACTGTTCACACAAGTATTCAATTAATAATCGACAAAAAGTTATTACTAACAAATTATCTCTTCCAACAGACCTTAAAGTATTTGAATTTTAATTAAAACGGCTATACAAATAACAATATTTACAAAGATTTTTCGAGAAAGTTCTTGTTCCTCTAAATGCCTTAAAGAGAGTCACAGAGAGTTTAAAGTTAGTTACATATAATTGTCTCCTTTCTTCTGTTTCTCTCCTGTACTCGTTATTATCTTCTTATGAGTTACACGGCTCCATTTCATGTTAAATGCCGATTGTATCGCATTACGACTGTAATGCCGTTTGGCTCTGAGATACGCGATTTAATGTTACGTCATTTTAGTCTAGAAACGTCTATGGTCAAAACTTAAGAAACAATTAAGGCTTAATTGAGACTCAAAAATTTCGTTACCGTAATTTTTTAACGTATTGAAAAAAATAATGGGAAAAGTCTGCGATTCATCGATTATGCTTAAAAGAAATATACAGTTCATGAATATGCGTGTTGTTTGAAGTAATCTTACTTCTGTACGTGTGTGTACGTGTATTCTTACGTACTGAACAATTTAAGGATGTTTTCTACGTAAAGAAAGCTACATTATCCGTTAACATTATAGATAAAAAATATAAAACATTATCACATTCAAACTTTGTTCAAGTCCAAATGCAGTCCAATAAATTTCCCACACATATAAACTATAATTCCTTAATTCTATTCCCCTACAATTCTATATACCAAACAAAAGTCAAACAACTTACGACAATCGCATCAGCGAAGCTAAAACAATCGCTGAGCCAACTTCCTTCTCGTAGCCTCAGAGCGATCATAACATTTCTCATCAACAAGATCCAGCATTCTTATGTATTGGAAGGAAACAGGTTTCTTACAAAAACGACGCGCTGCCGGCATTCATGAGTTTTTGTCATACGCCCGTCGCCAGTATAGACATATGATATCATATCACTGGACATTCTCCGAGCGCTGTACCAGTATTTAGCACCGATACTTTTTAATGGAATCCCATTCATATAATTACATTGTCCTAACGTTACTTTGAATTCCATTACGAGTTTAGTACGACGCGGCGGTATGCTGGGATTTCTAATTGCTGTACTTTCGGGTTTTTTGTGTTGCAATGATCGTTTGTTTTACTTTTACAGGGTTCCTAAGTTTGGAAAACAGTTCATAAAACATTGGTTTTATAACCTAATTAATTTTATTAAAACCGTATAAAAATATTGGTTATCAAGTTTGATATAGCTCTGAAAAATTGTTGTACATATTAATATTGATGCACAGATTCAGTTTGTACTTCTTTTTTTGATTCTTAGCTTAGTTCTATTTAAACGTCATTCTAAATCAAATATAGCAATATTATTAGAAGTTAGTTTCAGTTAGAATATACATATTATGATGAACCACTAATTATTTCTCGTAACTTGGCCACTTCGAACTAATCCCTAGTGTACTAGCTAGAACTAGGGAATTATCACGGCAAAGTCAAGATAACAGCATATCCTGCTGCCAAATCCAATCTGCAAGTCAAACATAAGGAACTCTATGGAAACTTATAATATTCAATTTCCATTTATATAATAGGACTATGTCGTTTCACTTTAGTTTTTATATGGAGATATATTTTTAATTTGTTGTTAAGTTAATTATAACATTATGAAAAAAATGGACAGAAATGTCAGTTAGGCTAAAAAATTGTGCATGAATAATCAGCAACATAATTTAAACTGAAAGAGCATGGAGTCTAAAACGTCCATATTGTTTTTCTATAAAACATTCAGCGTGCCAAAACTGACAAATAGAATGTCATATCGCCTAGCTATCGAACTATTGTCCCCAGTGCTTTAGTGCTAGAAGTGGAGAATAACTCGGTCTACCCTGCAGCTAAATCGAATCTGCAAGTCAAACATACGGAACTCGCTGCAAACTCATAAGATCCGATTTCCATTAATCTCACCAGACATCACCTTGAATATGACTTCACAACGAGTTTTGATATGCATTAATACCTCGCCTCAATTGGTTACATTTCAACGGTCCTCTTTTGATGCTAATCGAAGAATTTGAATTTAAATCATTGCTGATTGTGTGATTTGAATACATTATTGTGTTGGTATTAAATCGTACATCTGTTCTTTATTGCTTTTAATTTCCATCCGATGGTTAAATCAAGTTGTTTATTAGTTTTTAGACTTCGTTTTCTTTTTAAATTTGTTTATGAGACGAGGCATGACTTAGACGTTAAATAGATTCACAATCAAACCTAAAATTGGATCCAATTAATATAAATTACAGTCACTCGGTAACACGACAACGGAAATACTAAAATAGAAAGGTTTCCTGTACTTTCATAATTTGAATAAGTCGCTTCATCAGCCGAGTTCTGATTAGTAGGTACCAATATTAAAGCGGCGTTTACTCATTAACCTAAGGTCGTAAAATGTCAGAACTTTAATTATTATTCGTAACGTCATAATTATCGATCGTGAGTAATCATCGGCTGCATGAATTAATGCTCGCCGTCCAATTTAATCTGACACTTCAATATGTATCTGAAGACACTTAATAGTCATGCTTACATCGACCGGGGGCTCCGGATTTGAGATTCAAAGTGTCTTGTTAACATGGCCGAGGGTACTTAGATTATTACGTTACCCTCTAAGATACTAGTTTACTTGTTCCAAACTCCCGCTGGGCTCGATGTGAGGCGAGCACATACAACCCGTCTCCTCGGATCAGCCAAAAGTGTTAAATCATTATTAACTGTACCGTCTTATATATAAGATTCTAAAACACGGAGCCGAAACTTGCGTTATCAATTGTACGCTTCAAGCTGTTCCATTACAAGCTTTACATCATTTATCATACTTTACATAGCCATAATTTATTCGTGCAGGTCTTGTTTTATTTCCTCTGAGATTTCTTAACGTTGTGTTCTCAAATATCTTAATACGTGATGCGATTCTTGTATAAAGTCGTCGCTCGGAATTCTGCTTCCATTATCGATAACAATATTTCACACGTCTGAGTCGGCCGGTGTGCCTGTAAAATGAGACCGAAGTTTATTTATTGTAGTACTAAAGATGTAAATGTCTTCGCATGTTAACAATATCTTTTGGATATGTCATTGCTTAGTGTCACAAAACTCTCAAGATATTTGAATAAACAAATAAATTGGGCGCGTTAGTAATAACACGAAAACCGGCGCTTGTTAACTGTTTCGTACTCGGCTTAATATCCATTTCGACATGTTTGATAGAGTCATTTACTTGAACATTATAAAATAGGAAATAAAGCGGGCCGAGAATATAGCCTTGTGGCACCTCCATTACGGGCTAATGATTAATTGTTATTAATGCGGTCACATAAACACAGATTGGACGTTAATGTCTCGTTGCATTAGATGCGATCATCTCGTTGGAATATATAACGGAGACTAGTTAATTTACATCTATTAGCGGCCGTATCGCTAATGTTCCAACAATAGGAATCGGTTATTACTTGTCAATAGTTGCTTAATTAATGTAGCGTTGCGGTTATATGCGTTATATTGGTAAACCATTTCTCTTGAAGTGCAGATAGCAAAAACAAAGGTACGCTGATTTTAGAATTAATGAATATTACGTATTAATAAGTAAAATAAAATCTTAACTCGACCTCGGTTTCATGATTATACCTCATTACAAATTTAAGTTAAGTTTGTTATTTTATTATTGAAATAAATCAATTACCAATAAGGCTGTTTTTTTAAATTTGAAAATGCTTTTTAATATTCTAATGTTTGTCTTTGTTTTTTAAATGTACAAAAAGGGTAATGAATAAATATATCTTTAGCTTGAATCACATTTAATTAAACGCGCATTCATTTCGTATTTTCGGAGATCAAAACATACATCTTAGAGGCAAAAAAGCGGAATATGAAACTGCGTAGCTCAACATAGCAATAACAAAAAATCTATATACTGATTATATATCTAACTGAAAAACAAACTTAAAATTAAATATCGAACATCCAACCAAAATATTGTACATGTACAAATATATCTACTTAGAATTCCCCACGCAGCACCAACGTGTTTCACTAGCATTCAAATAACATTACACAGACAAAATATCGCACATAATGTAAAACGAAAACACAATTTTCTACATCACTTGATTCTGTTAAAAGTCTTATGACCGACGAGATTTGGAACGTGCCCAGTCTCATTTCCATATAACGATATGTTTGTCATTGTTATTTATTATATAAGCTTATATTTCTGCTGTAATTGAGGTTAGGAAAGTCATTGTAGTTCGTTTTAGATGATATCTTATTGAATTTATCTATACTTAGATGTATGTTATATTACTATAGCTGTGTCCCGCGGTTTTACCCGCGTAACTCCCGTTCCCGGGGCAAAACCGGGATGTAGGCTATCCTATCTTTTAAGTTGGATCAAACTGCACATGGTGTGCAAATTTTATTATAATCGGTTAAGTGGTGTAGGAGTCCATTGAGGACAAACATTGTGACACGAGATTTATATATATTAAGATATAATATAGAATATTTTTCTTATTTTATAACTGAGGTAAGAAAAAACTTTCTTAAAGAAATATTCTTAAAAAATTGAGTATCGAAATCGGTGCAGCTTTTATCGAGCTAAGCTCTTAGCAACACATTCGGTGATTCATTTTAGATATCACAAACGTAATTGGTAAAGTCAAGCCATTAATTAATTCAGACAGAAATCGTCATTTAAACGCAATATTGCGCTAATATAATATTATAATAGTCAAGTTTGTTTATATTTACAATTGTATGTTCTTATTTGAAAAAGAGCCACTATCATCGTTTCTTGCCGGTTCTTCTCTGTAGAAACTGCCTTCCGAACCGGTGGTAAATGTTTTCTTATACCATGACGATTCAAGTCTTACTACATGTAGCCTAGTTGAATAAAGATACTTTTGACTTTGATTTTCAATATCTTTATTAAATCTAACTATCTATCTAATCCCGAAATCATAAAACAATCCATTTAATACAGAAAACTTAAATGAAATCGAGTGAATATTTTACGGGTATTATCACTCAATCGGCCCGAAGCGGAAAATTACCTTTTCAAAGTTTTGAAGTCGACCCTTCGAATTGATATGGATTGGCCCGAACTATTTAACAACAAAAAGCAGCCCATCGATTGAGACGTCAGACCGGAATAGAATAAGCGTGTCTCAACTCCCTGGACATGAGATGAACTATTTCTGACTTGATACATTTGTATTAGTATTCCTAATTTCGTTGTAATATCATAACGGAGCTAGGAATAATAATTGATGACTTGATTCTTTACCCCTTGTATTGTAAGCTTTTCATTGCATTCTAAGAAAAGGTTAGATACAATACAAAGGAACGTTTATTAACAGAAATATGGAAATACTATAAAATATTAAGAATAATATTTTTCATGTTTTTTTAGATATGTAAAAAATTGTTAATCTAATTTTAGGTATCAGACGAGCATGTCTTATCAAATTATTTTTTCCTGCAATGTTAAAATGATCATTGAAAATAACTTATTAAATGCCCCACTCGCTAAATATCAAATAAGCGTCTAAATTGAAGTAAGACCGCGACGAAAATAACCACGTCACTGGACATACATATTATGAATGTCTCACAATTTGTCGGCGTGTCTGTCTTGATATCTAAATTAGTACGATTCTTTTTTTCTTGCAAACTTGACAACTCAATTAATGGCCTGTAATTTGAATGATCAGAATCGTTAACGCCATATCTCGTCGATGACGCCGTCGAGTCATAATTAATATTTGGTATTCTTATATCTTTTATTCTCGATGCTGTCTGTTCAGAATCCGTGTCTTTTTCTTTTTAATTTTAATGCGCTGTTATTATTAGTGGCCAATCTAAACTTATTTAGAATTTAATGTAAAAGGTTTTAAGGTTAAAGAGGCATCATAGAATTTATAGAATTATTAATTTTATTATTTAAAAGTTGTCAAGTAATGCCTCAAATAATCTTTTACACTAGAATAACACTTAAATGTAATAAAAAAATCGAGGTTTATATTATTATCCTAAGAGATTTTAATAAACACAGAATTAGAAATTATTATAATAAATACATATCTACACTTTTTGAGATGTATCCTTATCAGCGTAAGTAAATGTGTTATATAATGTTTAATAGCATTAAAAATATTGTACCAGAATGAAGCTTATAATCTAAATTCACAAATAATAAACGTAATTTCTAAATAAACACAAATGGTTCGCCATTAAGCCAGTAAAGAGGCAGGATAATGTCTTGACAAAAATGAATGCAAAATAATACAATTTGTTTGGGACTTGTAACTGATGTTTTCAAATCCTCTTGCCGTCAGTGGACAGTATTTATTTTATTGCCTCATTATAATAAAACAGTACTAAGCCCTTTTATTACTGTTGAGATTTTTAAACAAATTAGCTTCTCCCTTTTGTTGGCTGAACTCGCAAACCCTTTGTCAGACTCGGCAAATAGTCAACAGTGGAATATATTTCATTCATTTAAATGTCTGTTAAGTTTGATATCGAGGATTCGCGGGATATTTGGATAATGCGACCTTTAACCATGATACCGAATTTAATATAGGTACGTAGTAGGTAATATTCGGATTTTTCTGCAAGTTTAGTGTAGTACGCGTCACGAATCTTTAGCGCTGAACGAAACCTGCAGAAGTCAAAAATAAGGTATCGAGGTAACGGCGCGGCGCACGGGGCTCGTGGTCGTCGGGTGCACGAGCGTTGATTGGTTGTCCCAGTCGTGTTGTCTTTCTCGCACCAATACGTCAATTACGAGCGCGATTCTACCGATGCGCAGCTATTCTCGTCCAACGCTAAACATAAATGACGCGTACTATACTATATGGTAGGCTAATGATTTACTGAATGTTATTAATGTTTAAGAACAGGTCAAATGTATTTTAATGTAAGCTTTGATAAGTTTTTCTCATTAAGAATGAACTGTCCCGAGGCTTTACTTACAAGTCCTAGTACTTAAAAGAATATTCTTAAAAGACAATTATAGTAATCATTTCTTTTTATATTGAAGATAGGTACAAACTTCCTCTTAAAAATTGAATAATAAAAAATACATTTTTCATTATAGTACAATTTATAAAGTACACCGTTAAAATTATCTGTCAATTTTCGAGAAAGTACAGCACCTATTAACATAAATTATATTGATTTTTGAACCTACCAAATAATAAATTAGTTGACCTACTGACCTGAAACAAAATTATTAACATATTGTAATATCTGATTAATAAATTTACAAAACATTTAATAATTCATCACACTAATTACAGTTAAAAGCGTTATAGCCAACATGTCTCGAAACATGTTTCAACTTACAAAGCGATAATAATCTTGTTTTCATAATTATCCAGCTATTTTTCTCCCACAATCTTGATTATTTGTTTTTATTTATTGAATGTTTAATTTGTGTGTTTCTAACTGTTATCTGATGTATCGTGTTTCTAAGAAAGGCCTGAGCTTAGCTTGACCAGTTTTTGTACTGCACATGGTTCTTAATTTATTGACGAAGGTGGGGACGTTTCGGATAATTTAATTAACGAAATATTATACTGACATTTGAGTATTGTTTTGATACTTAACCCGATATTGCAATGTTATTCCGGATATATACATATATTATGTGTATGTGTATTATATGTATGCATATGTGTATAGTGTATATAATGTATGTGTATTATAATTATAATACTGACCCAAGAAGCAATCAGGTTCGTATAGATTTCAAAAAGGTTTTGTACAGATTTGTGATGGGAATTTAAGACCTAGGTATATCTATTCTTCGCTCATGGATGTCAATTTCTGAACTGGACTAGATTGAAATGAAGCCATATGGGAAGCTTCCTTTTTAACTGGATGATATCCTTTATCCTGATACGGATCGTTATCAACCGCGTTCTCCTCGGGGGAGAAGGAAGCGGTTACCTCAGACACGAATGAATGGTATAGTACGCGTCACGAATCTTTAGCGCTGAACGAAACCTGCGCAGAAGTCAAAAATAAGGTATCGAGGAAGCGGCGCGGCGCGCGGGGCGCGTGATCGCCGGGTGCGCGAGCGTTGATTGGTTGTCCCAGTCGTGTTGTCTTTCTCGCACTAATACGTCAATTACGAGCGCGATTCTACCGATGCGCAGCAATTCTCGTCAATCGCTAAACATAAATGACGCCTACTATATCACTACTGACTAAAACCCGCTGGTGTTCCTCTGCGCACTCAAACTCGGATGTTTGAAACTCTTACAGTTTTCCAAGAGCTCTAGAGCAAAGGGAAATAACAACTAATCAAATCAGTTCACCCTGTTTATAGTTCTAAGGATATAAACGAAACACAGTCTCATTAAGATTCTAACTTCTCTGTTAAAGTCGATTGGAAAAGCTTTAAAACATTGAAAAATTATAAAAAGGGCCAACGCGTGCCTTTACAAAAAGCAAAAACGTCTGTACCAAGAAAAGGGATAAGAACCTTCCATTATACCAAGATTAATTAATTCCTTTTCTATAAATGTGCTTAGATTTCATCTTGTACAAAGCCTTTGAAGATCCCTTTAAATTTTAATAATGTTCGCGAGAGCATTATTTTAATCATTCATGTAATTTACATTTCGAAGACACTTGCCTAAGTTCTAGCGCTATAAGCAATAAATATTAATCGACTTAATCGTACTTTGAACTTAACCAACTTTATATATACTATACTATATATCATATACTAGTTTTGGGCCACGGTTGAAAATTGAATCGATTTTTTAGCTTTTTACCCGACTACGGCAAAGCCAAAGGAGGGTTATGATTTTGACAGGCTATGTATGTATGTATGTATGTACAGTGGATTTCATTTATTACGACCTTGGTTGTAGCGACCATTTACCTATAGCGACGTTAAATCTAAGTCCCTTGAATTTAATGCATACTTTAGTACAAAATTCATGTGGCTATAGCGACTTTGGATGT